>OX940988.1:4744170-4952781 GCA_954871275.1 Leptopterna dolabrata | reverse complement strand
GGAGTGAAAAAACGCTGCAAAGTCCTTGTCACATGGGGTTTATTATTCTACAGAAATGTTGGCTGTACATTTATTGTTTGTTTCATGTGAAATGATTGAAATAGCTATTTCTGATGGTTTCCAACAATTTTGGCCCCCAAAACACAAATTAGGTAGGTACGATCTTTTTTTTTTTTTTCAAATTAACTTTGATCATTTGTAGTGGCATTTAATCGTCTTGATCCACGAGTTGACACTTTTTCTAGTGTTATTCTACAAACTGATGGTGATTTCAGACGATTTCGCAGGTTTTTGACTCATACAAAATCAATTTTGGGAGCTGAACATCTGGTACAACCTCAATTTTCCACTCCTTGGCCAAAATCGACCTCATATTCGATCTTCTCGTCCCCAAAAACATGGAAAACGATACCTCAAAAGCTCATGTTACCAACATGTTGCTAAAACGCAAAAAGTACCTATTTTTACACACATTTTCACTCACAACACACCTGGGTATATTCCGATCGGGCTGAAAAGTTTCGGGACACAACTAGGGCCCAAATGGAGCATGTGTGCGAAAGAACGACTTTTTAGACCAAAAATGAAGCCTGTACACGTGATACGGCGGACGGCGTACGGCGGACGGACATTGCATTTTTTGAATCTACGCACCTTGAAACGGAAAAGAAAAAAGTTTGAGGGGGGGTTATAAAAATTTTTTGCTGAGCGATTACATAGGTGTATTATTCAGAGAATAATAAACCAAAACGCTGCAAAGTCCTTGTCACATGGGTTTATTATTCTACTGGACATACCTACAGAAATGTTGGCCGTTCATTTATTGTTTATTTCATGTGAAATAATTGAAATTGCTATTTCTGATGGTTTCCACCATTTTTGGCTCCTAAAACACGAATTAGGTACGCTCCTTTTGGTTTATTATTCTCTGAATAACACACCTTTGTAAGCGCTCAGCAAAAAATTTTTATAACCCCCCCTCAAACTTTTTTCTTTTCCGTTTCAAGGTGCGTAGATTCAAAAAACGCTGCAAAGTCCTTGTCACATGGGTTTATTATTCTACTGGACATACCTACAGAAATGTTGGCTGTTCATTTATTGTTTCATTCATGCGTAATAATCGAAATAGCTATTTCTGATGGTTTCCATTAATTTTGGCCCCTAAAACCCAAATTAGGTACGCTCCTTTTGGTTTATTATTCTGTGAATAATACACCTATGTATTCGCTCAGCAAAAAATTTTTATAACACCCCCTCAAACTTTTTTCTTTTCCGTTTCAAGGTGCGTAGATTCCAAAAATGCAATGTCCGTCCGCCGTCCGCCGTACGCCGTATCACGTGTACAGGCTACATTTTAGATCTAAAAAATTCGTTATTTCGCACACATGCTCCATTTGGGCCCTAGTTGTGTCCCGAAACTTTTCAACCCGATCGGAATATACCCAGGGGTGTTGTGAGTGAAAATGTGTGTAAAAATAGGTACTTTTTGCGTTTTAGCAACATGTTAGTAAAATGAGCTTTTGAGGTATCGTTTTCCATGTTTTTGGGGACGAGAATACTGAATATGAAGTCGATTTTGGCCAAAGACGCGGAAATTGAGGTTTTACCATTGGTTCAGCTCCCAAAATTGGTTTTTTTTAGTCAAAAACCTGGAAAACTGTCTGAAATCACCATCAATGTGTATAATAACATTAGAAAAAGTGTAAACAGCTGAATCAAGACCATTAAATCGCACTACCAATGATCAAAGATGATCTGGGGGGAAAAAAAGTGTACCTATTTCATGTTTTGGGGGCCAAAATTGGTGGAAATCATCAGGAATAGCTATTTCAATCATTCCACATGAAAGAAACTATAAATTTAACTGCCAACAAGAATCTCTAGAACTCCAATAGAATAATAAACCCATGTGACAAGGACTTTGCAGCGTTTTTTCAATTCATCTTTGATCATTGGTAGTGCCATTTCATCGTCTTAATCCACGTGTTGATACTACTTCCAGTGTTAATATACAAATTGATGGTGATTTCAGACGATTTCCCAGGTTTTTGACTCATACAAAATCAATTTTGGGAGCTGAACATTTGGTAGAACCTCGATTTTCCACTCTTTGGTCAAAATCGACTTCATATCAGTAGTAATGGTAGGAAGGGGCTTTCAGACCAAGCACCCCCCCCCCCCCCCCGGCTTGGTCTGATACCCCCTGGGGTCCTGGAGCCAAGTACCCCCCCCCCCCCCCCCCCCCCCCCCTCGCCCCTTCCCCTGTTGCTGTCAGGTGTGTGGGGATTCCGGACCGAGGGTTTTAAATCGCGGATGACGTCACGGGGATCTCGGACCACGGGGCTCGTCCTGGTGAGGTCACGTACATCCTGTTGATTCGCGGGGGGGATTTCGCGAAGTCCGATCACGAGTGAAGCAGCGAAAAAATTTTTTCTCGCCATCGAGATTCGAACCCGGGACTTCTGGATGGTAGTCGAGCACGCTAACCACTGAGCCATTGAGAGGCAGTTGGTATAGTGTGTGAAACACGAGGCTATAGGGGGCGTGTATTACACACGTAAAATAGATCGTTTTTCAGGTGAGTCACGAGCGAATTATTCTTGCCATGTACCTACCACCCTCATATCCTCTAAGCCCTCCCTATATAAGTAAGTAGATGGTCGAACGTGTTGTTATTGTTAGTTTGTGATATAGGGGAGACACTATGAACGCGTGTTTAATCGATATCACGTTATTTCAAATACCGGATCGAGTCTTTATAAAAGAATTGAGCGTATGTCACTTGAACGCTGAAAAACCCAATCATTTCGTATTTGATTTGAGTAATGTCATATCTCAGGAAGACAGTTTTTCAAAAAGTGCTATATCTTCAAGTCGGCATCACGGTCTCCAGTACGATCAGGGTCCCGACGATTCGAGTAATTTAGAACGAATACTGAAAGATTCTACCTACGAGACATCCTACATTTTCGTCAAGGGGCTTCAAAAATGTATTATTTTGAGTAAAATACTGAAGCGTAAAGTATTTGATTTGGGTGATTTCGGATTCGAATCCTTGAAAGTCCTAAAGACACATAAATTAGACACGTTTTGCTGTCAAGAACATCTCAAGTTAAACCCTTTTTTTTACTCAACTTGTTCACTCGCTAAATTGACAAAATTTCATCGAATAGTTAAAGAAGACCCTGACAAGATCAATTTAATGTCTGCAGAAGTTCGCTTCCAAACGTTCAGCATCGGTAAATTCGAGGTGAGCTGTCATCAACTCGCAAGATTTGGCTTCATAAGAGACAACTTGGCAAAAAACTCGATAATTTGTGTCCGTTGTTTCAAAACGTTGAAGAGTGGTTTATATGAGGTTCATTTTTGTTGATTTTCGTACCATAAAAAGGAAAATACGACGAGTTAAAGCGCGTGTTTGAAAGCCCGAGGCTGGGCCTCCAGGAAGTGGAACAGGAGGAAGCGGGGGGGGGATCTTCCCGCCATTTCTTAGTTCCCCCTCACAACCAAGAGATGGGGCGGGCTGCTCTTCTTGAGATATACCTACGGTATAAAAATAGCTACGCTATATAGCTATGCTAGAAAATAGCTTTGCTAGAAAATAGCTACGCTATATTACCTATACCTATCTATATTATATAGGTACCTAGGGTACCTATATACCTCATTCAGCTCATAAAAGCAGACAGTTTTACATCATCTGAATCAGTTTGTTGTTCACCTGTCAACTAGCCATTATGAAAAACGAATCTCGTGGATTAAAACACTGCCCTTTGTGCATGTTTACCAATAAGCCATGGTTTGTCAAGTCTCCCCCCACCGTCGACAAAACATTCCTAGCAAGATGCTGTGAGGACATAAATAACAAGAAAAAGAAGAAGGATCAACCCTACAATCAAATCTTTGTTCATCAGAATCAACTCAACGAACCAGCAATCAACATCAATGTTCCGTGGTGGGATCCTGACCCAAAAGTGAGGCGTGAAAAGAGAAGACAATTTTTCATCAACAAGAAAAAGTGCCATTACCACAAAATACCTACGTAGGTACTATTTTTTAGAGCGCTAGTCCCAAATATGTCATTTCACCCTTATCAATAATCGCTTTCTGTTAATAAAATCGTATTTTCCTTGAAAGTTTTTTTTTTTTTTCCCCTTTTCTCCTTAAAAGTACCTATATGGAGTATGAAGATACACGTTTTTGTTTTTAAAAATTTTATGAAATATAATAATATAGAAAGTTAAAAAATACAAAATTAAATGTTATTATATACCTGCGGTTTTTTTTGAAATAATAACCGACCGTCTTCCGGGCATAATTGATACCGTTCTAAAACAATCGTTTTGAACAAAATACTGTTCCTAGAGCTCTAGTTTTAACAATATTACGAGCGATCGACCGTTTGCGCAGGAAGACCTCCCACTCCTCAACCTCAGGGGTATAAAAGAACCAACTGATCACCATAGCGTTCAGTATACAAGATGGAAGCTGTAAAACTATTAACTAATGACGTGTGGTACGAATATTTCGTGAGTGAACCAGTGTACACGTTAATCAATGACGATAAATCGGGAGTATTTTTAAATGCTGTTCAAAAAATGCGACGGCTCAATAGCATAGTTGAACGTGTCCGAAACCGTGATACCATGGAACCATACACCAAACAAGATATCCTTGCACGGTGCATCGATATACTAAGGGATTTACATTACGCTTTTCACAACGACCGGTACAACGAACTCGAGGAAAAAATTCAAAAATTGAAAAATAGCGTCAAGCATATATAAAGAGGTGTACCACTCGCTAGCGGTACTCAGTTGTAAAGTGATCAACCATGTATCAACAAAAGAATTATTTTGACCCGGAGATACGTCTCAAGAGTTTCTACAATTGGACATCAGCATTGCACACCCCACAGGAAATGGTAGATGCAGGTTTTTACTACACCAATAGAGAGGATATTGTGAAATGTCCTTATTGTAAAATGGTAGTAGGTGGTTGGAAAAGCGGTGAAAACCCGTACAACTGTCACTTTCGTTGGAGTCCTTATTGTGATTTTTTCCCCACACAACAGTCAGACACTACTGATCACGAGGAGACATCAATCGTGCAAGCTGCTGATGAGGATAAGAGCATTTTAAAACCACAAAACCCGTCAGTAACTGAAAAAATATCATCCAAGGGGGGCGTGGTCAAAACAAGCTGTACCGTGAAAGAGTAGTGGTGGGGGCAAGTCAACCGTTGGCTCGCCTTTTGCTATATAAACTCATTTGCAACGGGTAAAAGTTTATACGTTGTGTGGTAACCCCAAGTGTCAGACACAAGTTGCAATGAGTCGAGTCGAGCATTCCTTTTCACGAGTGAAAAAATTCGTGGCAGAAAACACTAGTTCCAAAAACTGCGTAATTTTTTCGTGGATGAACCAGTCCATCAGTTTCGGTCAGAGTGAGTGGCGGCATATTTCCTCAGCACTACGAAAGAATGTACCTGTATTGCTCAACTCTTCCAAGAAACAACGATTACCAATTATACAGTTTTTCTCAACTGACACTTCTGAAATGAAAACGTGTGAAAATTCCGAGAAAACAAGACGCGGAATTTGGATGTGGGACAAATATTCGAGAATCCTGTTCTCAAGGCAAAATATCTTGGATCTGTATAATCACCTGGACGCCATAGATGGCGTTATTTTGAGCTCAGCGGATGCATCGATCTTCACACAGGTCACACCTGTCAAATCGACAGTTGAATCTTCAGCCACTACAGCTACCATGGAACCACATGCCGCCCCACGAGAAGCACCGACTGAGCCGTTGTTCATTCATGGAATTGACACCCCCCACAGCCCTACCCCACCAATACCTATGTACAAGGTAAACCATGCTAACCCTGTTCATACTTTAGTCGCTGATGAAAATTCGCTAAATTTTAATCTAAACGATTATTTGCAAAACATTTCATTTAGTATGGATAAATGGGATTTGGTAAACAATGTTAAACAAACTCCGGATAATGTAAAACGTAAACTTCCAATTTTTGAAACACCCGTTTGTGAAGCACCCGTAAAAAAGGTGAAAAAGAGAATTGTTTTCAAGCATAATAATAACGCAAAAGAATAATGATGAAGATTTTTAATTGTTGATGTATGGGGGTAATGTAATACTCCCTCATACCTTTAGATACTCTGAAAAATGTAAAACGTAAATTTTCAATTTTTGAAGCACTCGTTTGTGAAGCACCGTAAAAAAGGTGAAAAAGAGAATTGTTTTCAAGCATAATAATAATAACCCAAAAGAATAATGATGAAGATTTTTATGGCAAATTTATCAAAGTGTATTATACCTATTATAATATATACGACTCTGTATTATCAATTAATGTATCGCTAATTGTTGATGTATGGGGTAATGTATCACCCCTTCATACCTTTAGATAGGTACTCTGAAAAATGTAAAATGTAAATTTTCAATTTGTGTATCCTTTGTTTTCTGCCAAATATTATATTTAGCTAGAATAAAATGTATCAGATTTTTAATAATTAAACGCTTATATAATTGTGCATGCACCAATCTCATCTGTAAGGTTTACAAAAAATATAGCCGCTGTTTAAAATGTTTTATTATGCAATAAAGTATTACATTATTTTACAAATTGATCATTTTTTATCTTATGAACCCCTTCAAACCCTAAATACTTGACCCACGAATATTTTGGAGTCTTTTTCACTATTTCACTGATAAGATATACGTCATCGTGCTTAACTGGTGTAATCTCCTCAATATAAAACCGTCCGTGAATTTTATTACCTTGTTTGTCTCTCAAGGAAAATGTTACGGGCGAAGAAGAGTGTATTTTTGAAATATGGAAGATCTCGTACGAAAAATTTATCTCGTAGGATTTAGAAAACGTTTTTCTTTCGGTAGATATCCGTACAGGATCACCAACTTTGAATTTCACAGGTTTCTCAAAAGTTTGCGATTGTTTGTATACAGTGTGCAAAAGCAGTTGTTGGTTATCCTTAGATACATCGTTGGGTCGCATTCTGATTGTTCGGTGGTACGAAGAGTTATATTCCTTTACGATGGTATCCAAATTGGCAATCCAATTATAGTTCCCATTTTCATGAAAAACGCGAAAAATACGACGTTTTAAGGTTAATATAACACGTTCAGCCATTGCGCATTTCAAATTGGAAAAACTCTGATAGAAATTGATCTTGTGACGTGTCATCATATCGGTAAACTGTTTGTTTATAAACTCTCTCCCACGATCAGACATGACATTTCGAACAGGGTACGTCTTTAAAATAGATTCCATAGCAGGTGTAACATGAATAGGTTTCTTACTTTTTAGTGGTTTACAAAAAAGTTTTTTTGAAAAAACATCTATGCAGACTAAAATGTATTTGAATGACTCGTTAAATTTCGAGTACTTTTGAAAGTCTGCAAGGTCGATTTGCAACGTATCTCCGATTCCAATTTGGTGAAAGCTCCGCCTAGGATATATTTTTCTCGATGGTCTGAGTAACTCTGAAATCACATCTTTTCGAACGGAATCCATTATCAATCACTTCAAAGTTTGTTCAAGACTAAACGCAATATTGTTTTGCATACTATTATAAACCTCTCGAGGCTAAGAAAACAATGCGCTAGGTAGCTGCATAATATACCTACTTGCCCCGTGGATAACCTCCAGACACCGTCAAGGACATGGTCAAGTGCAGACCCAACCTGCAGCCAGATGCATTTACTTCCCTTCCACATCCGCGAGTGTAGTAGGTATATAAGGAAGTGACCTGCGTGTTGGAACTTCACTCTTGCTTTCAAGAACCTATACCTCTGAACAGCAACTCTTGTCTTTTTTGATCCTCAACAGCTCAAAGAAAAAACCGTAAGTACCTGTTAATTTTTATACTAACTTGTGAAATAGGTAAGAAAATTAATGGATACACTAGGAGTTGAAATTTTCTTTTTTATTTAAAAAAAATGAATTTACGAGTCATTGTGGAGATTGAAAAATTTTTTTCATTTTGAATACATGGGTGTGTTACAATAATATTCTTCACATACTGGAGGGGTCGAACGTCCATTGTTGATTGCTGAAAATGTTTTCAGATGAAAATCAATATTGTTGAGGCTATACCAAAATTTTATGCAACCACAAGTACACGGATAGTCACAATCTAATGAGGGATCCTGCTTAAACATCCAACAATTTGATAAATGTATTCCATCTAGTTCAAAGTTTGCCAAAACACTCGTAGTATTTATTATAGCATCTTGCATTTCAATAACGCGCAATAACATTTTGACACGTTTCTCGGTAGATAGTAAAGGATCAAGTCGCAAAATAACAAGTTCATGATACTCTTTAGATGAGGTTAAATCCAAATACGATTGCATGTTTGTTGGTACCAAGTCTTCACAGTTCTCTTCTTCTTCTTCACATAATTGAGGGGTTGATAAACCGTTGATAATTTTCGATAGTTTTTTTAAATCTTGAACAATTAAACGAACACTCCACCAAAATTTGAAGCACGTACATTCACGAGGGTAATATATTTCACAATCATGTGGTAGTGACGGATCGTTGTTGAAAAGAAAACAGCTTGTCAAGTGCCCTTCATCGACTTCGTAGCTGGTTATTCCATGCATATTACGTAGGATCGTATCGTGGCGTTCAATGATTCTCAGTATCATTTCAACACATTGTTTGGTTGAGAATATCGGGTTCCGTCGAAGGTTGACAAGTTCTTGATAATTTTCAGACGCAATCAAATCTAGATACTTTTCCATAGTTAGCGGTAGGCGGAGGGGGCTAGGACAATGGTCAGACGGTTACTAGACTTCAATGCCGATGTCAGCTCACCTTCAGCCTACACCCTCCCTTATATAACGTTTTTTATGAAAATTGTTATAGTTGATTTCCTCTATTATCTAATGGTAACGAGGAAAAGCATTTCGCAATTCTTTCAACATTTCAGTCTTGACCGTTTCAATTTTATTTTCAATCTCTGGTATCTTCAGTTCGACGGAATGCAAGACTTCCCGTTTTACAATGTCAAGGTTTTGATCTTGCTGTCGATTAGCTTTTTCCACAATCGAAGTCACTTCTTTCATCACGTCAGCCTTCACCCTTAGTATATACGGGGATACCTGAGATCGAAAGTCTGTTTTTTTCATAACCGTTTTTTTCAACTCTTCGAAGGAACTTTTGTCGAGTTTTTGGTTCAACTGTTTTGAGAGCTCGTTGGCCTTGTTCTCCAAGGTTTTTAAAGACTCTTGGATAGATTGTGATAAAGATCCTTGCGACTGGTTAACGTCTTGATTAGCATGATGAATGTGTTTATAATGTGAACCTGGTTCAGCCAAAACTCCGTACCTGTTGTATGGCATTTCAGATCACAACTGATTATTACATTATGTAACCTCTCGTTTTAAGGACCGATATCAAACGTTGAATTTCCGTTTGAGCCGATAAATTTCCAGCACTTTGGGACGCGATCGCTATACGTACCTGTCGTACTAGATCATTTGGTTCGCTGGACATTGCGTGTCTTCCGAGAATGTCAAACGTACCAACATTAATCCCTGTCCCTTTTTTAGTTTTTGAGCGTGATCGCAGTTTCATCATGGTAGCCTGATCTCGTTTATTAATAAATTTTGAAATTACGGTTTTGAACTTGTACGTTTGCTCACCAGCGTAAGAATTTAATTTATCGTTATTTATATAAAACAAACTCGTGTTATTCGCAATTGTTTCGTAATTATTTAAATCAGTCAAGTTGTAGTTGGTAGGTTTTTTATGAAATAATAACTCCACCAAACCTTTAGAAAGTGGGTATTTGACATCTTTCACAATTAGATCCGTTGGTGTAAACTGAATTGGCAAATTCCCCAGGTACATTCCTTTAGATCCTTCCATTTTTGGACCAAAAGTTGTATCAATCGTTTTTGTTTCACTCCCACTCAATAAAGCTTGCAAGTACTTTTGTACATACACAGGATATACGCTCAATGTTGCATGCACCTGCGATTTACCTTCAGGCGTTTGTACAAATCGTTTCATTTCATCAATTTCTTTCTTCGTTGAATAACCTTCGTCGGATTTTCTAGACAGTCGAATCCGTTTTGCTAGTATGCTTTTAGGGGTGACCGGTTGTATTTTCGGAGTTGAAAATGCAGTAAATGACTCTTCGTCGGATTTCGTTTTTGGTGAAATATCCGTTTCGTTAACAAAATCATAATTTTCATCGTATGCTTGCGCACTTTCTTCACCTTGTTCCGTTTTAATTTTTGGTTGTGGAATGTTTGGTTGAGTATTGTAAACTATCGAGGGGATGGAGTTTTTAGAAATGTTCACCAAATTTTCCAACGGTTCAATAATTGGCAACAATTTTTTTCGAAATAGCTGTTCTTTAGCATTAATTTTTTTCAATGTTTTATATTTTTCACGAACATTCTGTTTGGCTGATTCAAGTTTATGAATGTCTGCGAGTTGATGTTGATGTAGCGACATTATAACACATACTAGTTATTAATTACTCGAGCAAACGTCATTTATAGGTCAATATTTTGAAAGTACTGTGTAATTCCAGATCGAAATCTTCCGTTGTTCATATCTCTAGTCAAGTCGATGGTCAAAAACCCGTAGCTGTTACTCCATGCAACCCTTGCCATTTTTAAGAAAGTTGAAAATTTAACGTTGCTTGCCATATCTCTGTGAACTAATTTTAAATTCAACAGATCCGTTGGAAAAATAATTGCAAAGTTACAATTTTCTCTTATGTCATGTTTGGGGGCTGATACCCAGCTTTGGGTAATTAAAATCACATCATTTTTCCAGTGCCTTCCAAACCTAAAAAGTGGAGAAATAGTTTTTTGATGGTAATCGTGAAGGTCGTCTAAAATTATCAACGAATTTTCTGGTAGATTTTTCGATATGTCATCGCAGTTTTCGTACTCTTTATAATCGATTCCTTTGACAGAAGTTAGTACTTGCTTTAGAAACACGTATTTATTCTGCGATACCGTCTTGGTACATAAAATTAATCGTTCGAATCGTAATCCATCTTTCCAAAATATGAGTTCCAAAAGTAAATTGGTTTTTCCTAAAACAAAATTTTTTAAAATTTTATATTATTGTACTGGAAATATATAAAATACTTATACGTAGATATATATATATATATAGAGAGAGAGAGAGAAATATATACCTATGCCCGACGGTCCGCTAATAATGCACCGTAAACATTCTGGTAAGAAAGGTCCATTTTTTCAAATTTCAACGTATGGTTTACATTGTTATCGTAATTTGAGACATTAAAATTGCCGTGTTTTACCAATTTCATTACGATGATGACATTTACACTGACTATAAAAACAGACGCGTCGACTATTTAACATTTAGTTGGTAATCGATTTTCATCACGTACGCATGTTAAATAGGATTTTGGCATCAAAACTAATCCCACCCATTAGAATTCACGGTCATTATTGCGGACCTTTTACACCACTCGATGGAACAAACCCGACTTCGAAATTAGATGCAATCTGTTTAGAGCACGATCAATTTTATGAGAGATATCCAAACGTTTCGGACAGGCACGTAGCAGACGAACGGTTGGCTAACAGGGCATTTGAACGTTTCAAGTCCAAGGATTCATCACTAAAAGAAAAAATCGCTGCCCTAACAATCGCTGGTTTGATGAAAGGGAAACGATTTATAGGGGCAGGAAAAAATAAAAATCAGTTTGGAGTTGGCGACGAAAAAATGAGGCATTCAAAAATTCCGAAACTACCCCCTGTAAGATTAACAGCCATCAAAAAACGGCGTAAAAGACGTGAAGGAGGTTTTCTACCACTTTTACTCGGGTTAACAGGTTTAGCTACTGGTGCAGCCAATTTGTATCGAACAATCAATCAAATACGTCAGGATAATCGTGAATCAGAGGCACGCCTGCTTAAACAGGGCAGCGGGTTGAAAAGAAAAAGGGTATCGAAAAAAAAAAATTTGAAACGGCATCTCACTCATTTTTGAATCATATAACTGGTAATTCACTGAAAAAGTGTATTTCAAACTCCGTGTATAAAATTATTTTCCACGAGTTACCCAATCGAGCTTTAAGTAACGTCTCGATAGAAAAATATGCCCCCTCGATTATTAAAAAATTCAGAGGAGTTTTTATGAGTGATACTCTACCAAAAGTAGTCAGAAAATACGAGTGTGGAATATTAAACTTGCAGTCACAAAAGTATCAAGGCTCCCATTGGACAGCGTACATGAAAAATAAACACGTTTCGTATTATTTCGACTCGTTCGGAGTAAGACCACCGACCGAACTCGTTACGTACTTAAAAAGCGATAAAATTTATTTCAACAGAGTTGTTTACCAGCCCGAGAACTGTCAACACTGCGGACACTTATCATTATTGTTTTTGATTCTCGGACAATTAGACAAATGTCATTACTCGTCACTATCCAAAATATTGGTCCGATTTTGAACCAGGAGTTCTTTCCCCCAATACAGTTAGATCCCGATAGACAATATGAAATCGCTCTTTTAAATTTCATGTCTTACAATTCCACACCAAATGTTAATGACTCGTGCAATGAGTTCAAAATTTTCGATGAAAAATCGATACGTCTCAAAAATGGATCTTATAATTTTGACGAATTAATCCGAGTGATACAAGAAGAATTACAAATCCTGACCAATAAGCACCCTGAATCGAGACCTTTTACGTTAGAGTACAAATTAATTCCATCATTGGGAAAAGTTTCACTGAAATTTTCAT
The DNA here is from genome assembly GCA_954871275.1 of Leptopterna dolabrata. Classification (NCBI taxonomy): domain Eukaryota; kingdom Metazoa; phylum Arthropoda; class Insecta; order Hemiptera; family Miridae; genus Leptopterna; species Leptopterna dolabrata. Next base: position 4,939,984 of record OX940988.1, on the reverse strand, counting down.
TTTATATGGACTTTGGTTTTCACAACTCTGTTGGACCTTTATTGGGTTTCACAGAAAAACGAGTATATGAACCAAACATTTGGCACGTTGGACCCTCTCCAGCTAAAATCATCCCATACCATTCTATTCAAGTTCGATGCAACTTGGTAACGGGACACAGTTATCTAAACGGAAATAAATGCGGAATTCTACACTGTTTCACTCCTTCCGTTCCACTAGGATTCAGAATTGTTTATTCACCGAACGAGCTCACGTATATAAGTATCGAACCACGAGATATCCCACTCATTTCCTTCACAATTTCAGACGAGGAAGGTACACCTTTGGATTTTGGAACCGAATTAACAACTGTCACCATTCACATCAGGGAAATTTGATTATATGAATGGGTTTAACGTTTATTCAAAATCATTCATTTTCCCCAAAAATATTGAAACGCCGAGGACTGAGTAAACAAAACGTGCTTTTTTTAAAAAATCTCGGATTTATCGTTTCTCGCTATGGATACGGCCATCGATATCGGTTTTAAACCTCGTTTTTCAAACGCCGTTGAAGGAGTCAACAAAATTTTCTACCAGCCATTTAACACCTCCGCTATAAATCCTAATGATTTGATAACGATAAGCGTGTACAACCACGATCAGCTATCGCTACTTCATGAAAGTTATCTACAATTATCCGGTACTTTTTCAAAAAAGAGTGACGCAGCGTCAACCAAGATTCCAAGCATCGTTCTCAACGGAGCATTACATTTATTTGAATCGATAACCTTACGTATCAACAACGTTATCGTTGACTATGTAAGACAGCCTGGAATTACAGCACTAATCAAAGCCCTAGTTTCTAAATCGTCCGAAGAATTGAAAGGTTTACAACACTGTGGCCTACATGACTTTAACCTTTCCAGGACCGTGTCAAACGCGATTTACAGTCGACCATTCAGTACAGCTTCTACGACTTCCGATGACATTGAATTTACGTTTACAATTCCCATGAGCCTTATTTCTGGTTTCTTCGAAGATCACAAAAGGGTTTTAATTAATGCCAATTACGAACTTTCACTTTTACGAGCGCCCAACGCAGACAATGCAATTACCGGAGACCCCACTCTAAAAGAATCTGACATTAAATTGCGTAAACTAAGCTGGGTGATCCCCACTTTGACACTTGCTGATAATCCTCGTGGCAAAATTTACGAGATTTTGGGGAAAGATCCTCCACTGAATATAGCATTTCGGCAGTGGGCATATTTCGAATGCCCCAAGTTGCCTGAAAGTACTGAAACAATATTTTCCTTAGGCACCTGCAATTTATTCAACAGACCACGATACGTTTTCGTCGTTTTTCTGACAAATTCTAAAAACAATTTTAAATCGAATATTTCCGAATTCTCCAAGATTGATTTAACGAGCGTAAAATTATTTTTAAATGAACAATGCTTTCCGTCACACCAAATGGAACTTGATGTAAAACAAAATCGCTTCACGGAACTTTATCACGAGTTTACAAAATTTCAACGAGTTTATTATGGGAAACACGGATCTCCATCAATGACGCTTGAAACGTTTCAAAAATATCCTATAGTGGTTATAGATGCGTCACATCAAAAGGAGAAGTTGGGAAATATTGGCTCCATGGACATGAAACTAGAAATTCGAACATCTAGCAATATTCCGAGCGACACTTCTTGCGTGGCAATTATCGTTTCTGATAAATTAGTCACGTACACACCACTGAGTGGAAGAATTGATAATGTTTAGTACCGTATCTCTCTAGTTCTTATCTCTTTTTATGTTGAAGATGTCTCGCTACTTGCAATGTTTCGATGGGCCGTCCACCTCAGCGGGCGTTGACAGCGTGTTGGAGGAGGGGACTGTACCGGTACCGGAGAGTCTGCCTTCAGGATCGGACCACCAGATGGCAGGCTTGTCACCCTCCCCCCATCTCGCCGAACATGCTCCGACGGCGGAACAACTCTTGGAGGATGAATGCGATGGTACAACGTCAAAAAATAGAAAAAGGAAACGTTATTCATGTTTAACTTGTAAAGCAAGCATGTTTATCAGTGACGTTTTAAAACACTTTAGCGTCGATAAAAATGTTTGCTACGTGTGTGCCAAGGCATTTAATTCGAACGAATCTTACGAAAGTCATTTGGAAACGTGTAGAAAGTCTGTAATTAGACATACTGATTCTGGATCTTCTGATAGAATTGTTAGCGCATTGTTAGACAATCCTTCAAATTGTTCTATAAATAGCGTTTATTGTTCTCATCAGTCTTTAGTCGATCCAGAGCCAGCTATGCCTAAACAGTGTAAAACATTTAGGCTCTACGCGGTTCCTAACGAGAACGGATCAATAGTTGTAGAGTTTGGGCACATTTTTAGAGAAATATTTTTTAAAAATGTTTATAACGCTCGCTGCATTCCCGATTTTTTAGACTATGTCCATCATTTGATTGAAAACCAAATTGTAAACACGCTTTCCGAATGGCTTGGTTTGAAGTACAACCTTTTCTTGGAGTGTACAATGTCAAAGGCTGACATCACTCAGGGAATACAGGAACTGAACGCAAATTTCAAAACCAAAAAACGAATTCTTACCGATGGAGAGACCATTTCAACCTGTATTAGGGATGACTTTGAGAAACTCGTTTGTGAATTTGACAACTTTACGGCTCAAGGCAGCGGATGGAGTCTGTACAGCGTTGACGGTATTTTACTGAGTTTGAATAAATACGACGTTCTGGGGGCGAGCTCGTTTATAGAACTTCCAGCGTCCATCAAATCTAAAAGGTCGGTTATTAACGTTCAAAATAAACGCGATAATTTATGTTTCAAATACGCGTTACTGTCCAGTTTAGCTCATGAACAAAATTTGAACCATTTAGACAGAACAAAAACGTATGAAAATTTTCAACACCCCTTCAATTTCGATAACATGAGCTTTCCGGTTTCAATTTCGGATGCTAAACAATTTGAAAAAAGACATCAGTCTGAGGATTTCCGTCTATCAATCAATGTATACGGAATTTCGAGTAAAAGTAAAGTATATCCCGTTTACATTTCAGAATACGTTCATTCATCAACTAGGCACATTGATCTGTTGTTAATTACCAACGAAGCTAATTCTCATTGGACGTTCATATCAAATTTTTCTGGCTTAATAACTTCACAATTATTACATAATAATAAGAACAAGCTCCTTTATTGCAAGCCTTGTTTCGTGTCTTATCGTATTGATAGAACGTACATAACCTCTTTGGGAACATGCACGGCTGAAGAGAAATTAGCTCAACATATCCAAATGTGTTCACTTTTCAAACCAGTCGAGTCAAAATTACCTGTTAACCCTCTCCTTAAATTTGAACACTTGAACTTTATGACCGAAATCCCAATTACATTGTATTGTGACTTGGAATGTAGTTTAATGAAAGTAGTTGAACAAAATTCGAACGTTTCGATTATTAAAACGGTACCAAACAATACTAAAAGACAATTCCGAATTGATCAAACACATGTTCCGACATGTATCGGTATTTTATTAAAATCTAGGGTACCAAATAAATTAAAAGATAAATATTTCGCGTTTTTCGGTAATGACTGTCTCGACAAATTTTTACAAACCGTTCGCGATATATGTATGAAATGTCAAATTATTTTTAAAAACGTGGAAAAAGCTAAACCCTTATCACTTCAGCAACAACTCGTATACGATAATCTCCAAAATTGTGTTTTGTGTCGCGTACCATTTTCACGAGGTGATAAGAAAATTGTCGATCATTGTCACTTTACAGGTAATCCACGGTATATCGGCGTGTGTGTATCATGCAACTGTCGCATGCAAAAACCTAATTTTATTCCAGTTGTGTTTCACAACGCGATGGGTTATGATGCACATTTCATAATTTCACGGTTACACACGTTACCTGGTAGAGTGACAATTATCCCTCAATCGTCCCAAAAATTCATTTCTTTTACTAAACATTTCGATGATTGTAGTATTTCGGCTAGATTTATAGATTCCTATAAATTCCTGCCACATAGTCTGGACAAATTGGTAAGCTTTCTCCCATCTTTTCCAGAGATGGATAAGCATTTTCCACTCAGTGAGCAACGCGACCTTATCCTTCGAAAAGGCGTCTATTGTTATTCATACGTGGACAGTTTTGACAAACTGAGTGAAACAACATTACCTCCTCAGTCGGCGTTTTTCAACGATCTGACTCAATCCGATATTTCGAATCAAGATTATGCTCACGCGTGCAAAGTTTGGGACACGTTCAAATGTGAAACACTGCTCGATTATACTCTGATTTATTTAAAATCAGATATATGTCAGCTATGTCAAGTATTTGAATCTTTCCGAGACTTGTGCATTGATAACTATCAAATTGACCCCGCATGGTGTTTCACTTCTCCAGGCGTATTTTTCGAAGGTATGTTGCTTAAAACACGAGTAGAATTAGAGTTGCTCCAAGACATGGATATGATTTTGTTGTTCGAATCGGGTATTCGAGGTGGGATTTGTAATTCCATTTGTCGATATTCTCGAGCGAACAATGAACTCATTCCCGAGACATACAATGAATCGGAACAGCGCTCATTCTTGCTCAACACTGACGTTACCAATTTGTACGGCTATGTAATGCAAGAGAAATTACCAATCGGTGGCTTCGAATGGGTGGAAAATGTAACGCCTGCCGATATACTACAATTTCCCCAAAATTCTGATTTCGGTTGGGTTATTCAGTGTGACGTGGAATATCCTGCAAATTTACACGATGCTCACAGAGATTTACCATTTTTACCTGAAAAACGTTGTACGCAAAATTCAAAAAATAGGAAACTAATGACAACCCTTTACAATAAAGAGCGTTACGTTTCCCATTTTCTGAATTTACAACAGGCTGTAAATGCTGGACTCGTAATTACCAAAGTTCACAAAACCATCAAGTTCAAGCAAGCGGCTTATTTGAAAGACTGGATTGTTATGAATTCCGAATTGCGATCCAAATCGACCAACGAATTTCAGAAAACATTTTTTAAATTGGCAAATAACGCTATTTTTGGAAAATCGATTCAGAGCGTTCGCAATCGATTGATCGCAAAATTGGTTGATAATCCAGACTCTCTAAATAAACTTGTGAGAGAACCGAATTTTTCAAGGTCGATCCTAATAAATGATCGCACTATATTGGTAATGATGGATGAAACATCAATGACTTTCGACAAGCCTATATATATCGGATTTTCAATATTGGAGTTGTCGAAACGTTACATGTATCATCTACATTACGATGTAATGACTCGTTTCTTTGGAACCCAGCGATTGGATTTAGTATACATGGATACGGACAGTCTGTTGTATCATATTTATTTGGATCAACCGACTGATTTCTACGAGATGCTAAATAAACTCTCTGGGTACTTTGACTTTTCGAATTATCCAAATAACCATCCCAATTTTTCCATCGTTAACAAGGGGGTATTGGGATCGTTAAAGGATGAATCGGCTTCAGTTCCAATTTCTGAACTTGTTGCATTGTCCGCCAAATTGTACGCCATCAAGTACAACAATACTTGCATCATGAAAGCAAAGGGTGTACCAACAAATGCCTTGGAACACTCTTTGAAATTTGATGATTATTTTACCGTATTAACATCGTCCACCAACGATCCGAAATTTGTTTCATTCAGATCCATCAGATCATTTAACCATAAGGTTCATACGATAGAGTCGCGAAAAAAGGCATTATCAAATTTTAATGATAAGAGGGCCAGCGATCCCTACGATAAGTTTAAAACCTTACCGTGGGGTCATTACAACGTTGTGACATTAGACGATGTCGATAACGATATTATTAATCATTTATTCGATTAACTTGTACGTTTAACGTTACCCTTTTTCTACTGCGTTGTTTACCACAGAAATAACATCTAGTCAGCTGCGTTGGGCGTGCGACGTCGGCTCGAATTGGCTGGACCTCACAGAGCTCCCCAACAGCCAGATCCTGATTCGGTTTCAGGACTGGTGGGGTTCAGTCCTAGAAGACGGCACACTCCTCGACACGCAGGACATGGCTGAACCAGACGTAGCAGGACCTCCAAAAGCGCCATCCCCCATCAACACCACACCATTGCAGTCCCCAACACCATCCGCTTCACCACCATCATCACCAATCCGATTCACTACACTAATGCCTGGGAGACCATCGGTAATTGTTAAAAACCCGACATTTAAAAAAATTTAATTTTATATTTTTAACTTTATTTTTTTAGATTTTAATTATATTTCAAGTTCTATTTTGTAATAATAATAGTAATAATTTTGTAATAACTTTGTAATATTTTTTATAATATAATTTCATTTTTCCATCTGTACATATTTTAATAAAAATTAATTTTGTATTTTTTGTGTTATATTTTTCCTGTATATTTAATAAATTTTTTTTGTTGTTAAAAAGTGTATATTTATACAACATGTATACCCCTATACTTTTGAAGGAAAAAAACAAACATAGACTAAGGATGGTTGAGTTATAAATACGATTTATTAACAGAAAAAGATTATAAGTAAGATTGTGAAGGTCACATGAAGATGTTGAAAACTAGCGCTCTAAGAACAGTATTTTGTTCAAAACGATTGTTTTAGAACGGTATCAATTATGCCCGGAAGACGGTCGGTTATTATTTCAAAAAAAAACCGCAGGTATATAATAACATTTAATTTTGTATTTTTTAACTTTCTATATTATTATATTTCATAAAATTTTTAAAAACAAAAACGTGTATCTTCATACTCCATATAGGTACTTTTAAGGAGAAAAGGGAAAAAAAAAAAAAACTTTCAAGGAAAATACGATTTTATTAACAGAAAGCGATTATTGATAAGGGTGAAATGACATATTTGGGACTAGCGCTCTAAAAAATAGTACCTACGTAGGTATTTTGTGGTAATGGCACTTTTTCTTGTTGATGAAAAATTGTCTTCTCTTTTCACGCCTCACTTTTGGGTCAGGATCCCACCACGGAACATTGATGTTGATTGCTGGTTCGTTGAGTTGATTCTGATGAACAAAGATTTGATTGTAGGGTTGATCCTTCTTCTTTTTCTTGTTATTTATGTCCTCACAGCATCTTGCTAGGAATGTTTTGTCGACGGTGGGGGGAGACTTGACAAACCATGGCTTATTGGTAAACATGCACAAAGGGCAGTGTTTTAATCCACGAGATTCGTTTTTCATAATGGCTAGTTGACAGGTGAACAACAAACTGATTCAGATGATGTAAAACTGTCTGCTTTTATGAGCTGAATGAGGTATATAGGTACCCTAGGTACCTATATAATATAGATAGGTATAGGTAATATAGCGTAGCTATTTTCTAGCAAAGCTATTTTCTAGCATAGCTATATAGCGTAGCTATTTTTATACCGTAGGTATATCTCAAGAAGAGCAGCCCGCCCCATCTCTTGGTTGTGAGGGGGAACTAAGAAATGGCGGGAAGATCCCCCCCCCCCCCCCCCCGCTTCCTCCTGTTCCACTTCCTGGAGGCCCAGCCTCGGGCTTTCAAACACGCGCTTTAACTCGTCGTATTTTCCTTTTTATGGTACGAAAATCAACAAAAATGAACCTCATATAAATCACTCTTCAACGTTTTGAAACAACGGACACAAATTATCGAGTTTTTTGCCAAGTTGTCTCTTATGAAGCCAAATCTTGCGAGTTGATGACAGCTCACCTCGAATTTACCGATGCTGAACGTTTGGAAGCGAACTTCTGCAGACATTAAATTGATCTTGTCAGGGTCTTCTTTAACTATTCGATGAAATTTTGTCAATTTAGCGAGTGAACAAGTTGAGTAAAAAAAAGGGTTTAACTTGAGATGTTCTTGACAGCAAAACGTGTCTAATTTATGTGTCTTTAGGACTTTCAAGGATTCGAATCCGAAATCACCCAAATCAAATACTTTACGCTTCAGTATTTTACTCAAAATAATACATTTTTGAAGCCCCTTGACGAAAATGTAGGATGTCTCGTAGGTAGAATCTTTCAGTATTCGTTCTAAATTACTCGAATCGTCGGGACCCTGATCGTACTGGAGACCGTGATGCCGACTTGAAGATATAGCACTTTTTGAAAAACTGTCTTCCTGAGATATGACATTACTCAAATCAAATACGAAATGATTGGGTTTTTCAGCGTTCAAGTGACATACGCTCAATTCTTTTATAAAGACTCGATCCGGTATTTGAAATAACGTGATATCGATTAAACACGCGTTCATAGTGTCTCCCCTATATCACAAACTAACAATAACAACACGTTCGACCATCTACTTACTTATATAGGGAGGGCTTAGAGGATATGAGGGTGGTAGGTACATGGCAAGAATAATTCGCTCCTGACTCACCTGAAAAACGATCTATTTTACGTGTGTAATACACGTCCCCTATAGCCTCGTGTTTCACACACTATACCAACTGCCTCTCAATGGCACAGTGGTTAGCGTGCTCGACTACCATCCAGAAGTCCCGGGTTCGAATCTCGATGGCGAGAAAAAATTTTTTCGCTGCTTCACTCGTGATCGGACTTCGCGAAATCCCCCCCCCGCGAATCAACAGGATGTACGTGACCTCACCAGGACGAGCCCCGTGGTCCGAGATCCCCGTGACGTCATCCGCGATTTAAAACCCTCGGTCCGGAATCCCCACACACCTGACAGCAACAGGGGAAGGGGCGAGGGGGGGGGGGGGGGGGTACTTGGCTCCAGGACCCCAGGGGGTATCAGACCAAGCCGTGGGGGGGGGGGGGGGGGTGGGTGCTTGGTCTGAAAGCCCCTTCCTACCATTACTACTCATATCCGGTCTTCTCGTCCCCAAAAACTTGGAAAACGATACCTGAAAAGCTCATGTTACTAACGCTGCAAATCCCTGCACAACGGTTTATTATTTTGTACAGAATACCCTTCTGTTACAGATCACAGGTCTCCGTATAGATAACCCTTCATATAATATATTTACTATTCTATACATATTATGTAGATCGCAGACTCTCCGTAGGTTAGTACCTAACCCCGTACTCGTTACTAGGTACCTACCTAAATCACGAGTGAAATGTTACTAAAATAATTCTGTCGATGACAAAAAGTAACTAAAACGGCAAAAAGAAACGCAATAATGAAGTTCTAAAGGAAAATTGTTGATGTAGAGTGAAATAGATGCCCCTTCTGCGTAGATCACTGTTTTCTGTGGTCAATACCTACCCTCGTGGTCAAGTATAATGAGCCGTTTTGTAATAACTTGCCCATCAATAATACTTCAACGGTTGGTCAAGTTGCAAAAGTACCGATCAACAAAATCCAGCCCCTTCTTGGTAGATGAACCGTTGTGTAATAATTTGCCGTTGTTCACTAATTTACCGTTGTGTAATAGTTTGCCATTGTGTATTAATTTACCCATCAATAATACTTCAACGTTTGTTAAAGTTTCACAAGTACCTACCAACAAAATCCAATAGTCCATCACTTATCAAATGAAATAATATCGCAGAACAACCAACTCGACTTCATACAGCCATCCTTGATTGTAATCATGTGCTCCCTAGTTATGATACCCCGGCCGGATTTATACCGTTTGATTCACGATCGTGTTGACGAAGCTTTTTGGTGCACACGAACGGCTGGACGAGCAATGCTCCGGGTGGTCTCAAAAAATGGTTTAGCTCAAGACAAATTTAATAACGTAAAAAAACCATACCCTTCTATTGAAAGTTTTCGAGATACGGCGTTCTCAAAATTTCAACTCCTATTTTGAACCCCTTAGAGGTGACTGACAGTACGTCGAGCTTCGAGGACCAACTAGACCCCGAACGGAACCTATAACCCGAATTTCATCAATTTTGTTTCATGGTAACTAAGAAAAGTGGCCAGTACGGCGTACGGCGGACAGACAGAAATATTTTTATTGCATTTTCGGATTCTACGTACCTTGAAACGTAAACCATCAAATTTTGAGGGGGGGTCAGAATTTTTTTTTTTTTTCCCATGCTCGATTCCAATGGTTCATTATTGAAAATAATAAACCAAAAATTTAAAAAAACTACCCGGTAAAAGTGTAATGATATTTTTGTGATGTAGATTAGTTCAATCTCCTTAATCTCAAGTACAAACCTAGTTTTTTATTGGTAAAGTATACAGGTATGGGAATATGCCGACTTTCTCTCTTCATGGGCTCAGAAAGGGTTTGGGTTTCGGGGGCAGATAGGACTTGGGGTTGGGTTCTAGAAAGGGCATGTACGAAATATGACTCCAGTCCGACAATTAGGGCGCGGTGGAGTGAAAAAATACCGTAACTGGCCATTAAGCGATGAGCATAAGAAGAAGAGAAGAAGGATAAAGAAGCATAAGAAGAAGACGTCAACTCGACATTTATTGCAATAAAAATAATCGAAAATATTACAATAAACCCGAATAACATAGTACGGAGCTTTAGCAGTGGTAGAATCTTTAATGAAGGTGGTACAAAACCAAATCACAACACACAACCATTGATCGAGTTGATAGGTAGGAACGAAATTTTCCGAACGAAAAACCTGCCATAGTATTTTCCTGTTCATCTTCGTACCATTTCCAAATAATCTTGAAAATGCACAATTTGGAACTGCTTGTGCCACCAAAGTCGGATCTCCTGACTTGGATTCTCCAGTTTCACCTCCACATCCTACCATTTGCTATGGCTTATACCTAGGAGAAAGTGCGTATCTCATCAGTTTGCAACAAGATAATAAATTAATAGCTATTTAGTTTTTAAAAAATGCACCTACCCCTGCGTTGCTATAAGTAGTTTTGCTACCTAAAATGTTTCATAATTATCTGTATGTTTAATGATGATTACCCTCGACTTTGTAGTTATTTAAAGAAATATCACTTACAATAAATCAAAATAACAATGTCGCACGTACCTTTAGTAGTGTGTACAATCCGAGAATGAAGATAGAATCCAGTTCGTAGCACTATCCGCATACACAACCACTGATCAACGCGGGCCAATCAGTGCACACACGTTATTCATCGGATTGCCCATACCACTTCGCGGTCAATCGGCGGATCATTCCGAGGCGATTCGAGAAAATACACAAAAACACAATAATCTAGTCCAGGAATTATTGTTTAAAGATGAATTTTGACGAAAAACTACCACAAACCTACCATCCGTCTAGGGTGATCGAGGGACTGACTAATAGAGAGGGGCGGCAAGGTGGGGAAGGTGGTGGGGAGGGGAAAGTAGGCACTTAGGTACTTGTAACTTTAATTATTTTTCCCTTCATTTTACCCGACTTATTGTCTTTACCTGATTTTACCCTTTTCCAAAAAAATCCACGAAATGATTGAAGTTACCAATCTACGTGGCACTGGGTCTGCTCGCCAGAGCTTAAACTCTCCAGATTTAGGTTAATACTTGGAATTTTCCATCTATTTTATTGGAATTGGTCATTAATGCGATCTTGAATTTCAATAAACCACCAATAGTTGTATAGTTGGTGTTTTAATCGTTCCATGTAACTAAATCATGTTGTGAACTGATGCCCTCGTGGCACAACCAGTGCCACATAGATTAGTAACTTGTATATTATTTCTTCGATTGTTTGAAGCAGTTAGGAAAAGAAAAACACAATGAAAATTCAGGTAAAAAAATAAATGAATAAATAAATAAATTTTTAAAAATCGAATGAATACCTACTTACCCCACCACGCCCAGCCACATCACCTTCCCCACCCTGCCATCCCTCTCTATTAGTCAGTCTGGCCCGATCACCCGCGACGGATGGTAGGTAAGTGGTAGTTTTTATTCCAAATTCATCATAGAAGAATAATTCCTGGACTAAATTTTACTGTGTTATTGTGAGTTTTCTCCTCGAATCGCTTCGGTATCCGCCGATTTAATCGGGAGAAGTGATATGGGCAATTCGAAAACCAACGTGGGTGCATTGTCGGCCCGCGCCGATGATGATTGTGTTCAGTGCTGCGATTTGGATTCCACCACCTTCATTCTCCGACCATCCAGTACTAAAGGTACCGTAAAATTATGTTATTTAGGTTTATTATAAGTAATATTTTCATTATAATTTATCATGTCGAGGATAGTAATTATGAATTTAGGTACCTATCTACCTACTTGGAAGTTTCGACCTATTTGATTTGAATTTCCAAAAACCATCTATAAGTTTTTAGTGTTCTCATCGTTCCGAGTACCTGTGTGAATCAGTAGAATCGTCGCTCTGGTGGCACAACCCATGCCACGTAGACATACCTACCTACCTTACCTACACATTTCTTCAACTGTTTTGAGCAGTTCCGAACCGAAAAATACAATGAGTATTCAGATAAATGAAAGGAGAAAATATTAAGTAAATATACCTACCAAGGCCCACCCTGCTGATACTTTCTGAAGTCAGTCCGTTGATCACCCGCTACTGGTTGGTATGCGGTTGTCAAAATGCGTCTTTATTCCTGGATTACATTATATATAAATTATTTTTGGTGTGCTTTCTCCTGGAATCGTCTCGGTATTATCCGCCGAATAAACGCGAGAAGTGATATGGACACTCCGATACCTCACGTGAGTGCAGGTTGGCTCGTATTGACCAGTGTTTTTGATTATTAGTGATGCGATTTGGAATCTACCACCTTCATTCACGGATCATCCGCTACTAAAGGTAAGTACAACTCTGTTATTTCCCTTGATTTAAGTAATATTTCCCTATAACTATAAACGCGAGTGTAACAAAATCACGAATTCAGGTATCTACTTGGGAGGTTCTACATATTTGATTGAACTTCGTGGTTAACACGATCTTGAATTTCCAAAAACTACTGATAAGGGACCTATACGGTGTTCTCATCGTTCGGAGTACCTGTGTGAATCAGGAGAATCGATGCTCTGGTGGCACAGCCCATGCCACGTAGACATACCTACCTACCTTACCTACACATTTCTCTAATTGTCTGGATAAGTTACGAACCGAAAAATAAATTGAGAATTCAGATAAATGAAAGGGGAAAATATGAAGTAAAAACCCACCAAGGCCCACCATGCTGATACTTTCTGAGTCAGTCCCTAGATCGCTCGCCACTGGTTGGTATGCGGTAGTTTTTCGTCAAAACTCATCTTTAAACAATAATTCCTGGACTAGATTATAAATTTTGGTGTGTTTTCTCCTGGAATTGCCTCAGTATTATCCGCCGAATAACCGCGAGAAGAGATATGTGGACACTCCGATACCTTACGTGAGTGCAGGGGGCCTATTCACTAAGCCAAAGAGACATCTCTTTCAGGTCCAACTCTCTCTTTGGCAAAATGGATTTTTATAGTATCCATGACAGGGTTATTCAGTAACTTTTAAAAGAGAGAGTTGGCGGCCATCTTGGCATTCTCGATCTCTTTAAGAGAGACAGCTAATTAGGTGTATTTCCTCGAAAGAGAGAGTCTATTTCTCGTTTGTTTCACAGTGTTCGTGTAATATCCTCGTTCATCCGCAACCACATCGGTAATTTTGATCGTGTATTTTTTTCATTTCTTAAAGTTTTTCATTTCATAAAGATTAAATTTTTCATTTCAATTTTAATTAAAAATACCTTCCTAAGAGTGGCCGTTCATTAGGTGTAGATATAATACAAGCATTAAGCCCCCAAATTCGACTTTTCTGTTTATATTTGAGACTTTTTTCAATTTCATTTAAACTTTTATCCGATTCGTGAGTAAAAACGTCCAAGTATGGATTAAGGTAGGCAGGTACCCATTGAATAGGTATTACTAAGAAATGCGTTCATTATTAAGGAATTGAACTCCAAGGGGCACAAACATCTCGCACTTCATGGATACTATGGCATTTTCGTGTATTAGGATCCATGTCTCCCGGGGGAGACTATCTCTCGCGTGAGATTTTCAAAATAGATAATCGCTTTCCACTATCTATTTTAGTGAATAGGCCCCCAGGTTGGCCCGTATTGATCAGTGTTTTTGATTATTAGTGATGCGATTTGGGTTCTACCACCTTCATTCACGGATCATCCGCTACTAAAGGTAAGTACAACTCTGTTATTTCCCTTTATTTTAAGTCGTATTTCCCTGCAAATATGAACAGGAGAGTAGTAAAATCACGAATTTAGGTATCTACTTGGGAGTTTCTACATATTTGATCCAATTTCGTGATTAACACGATCGTGAATTTCCAAAAACTACTGATAAGGGATCTAGACGGTATTCTCATCGTTCCGAGTACCTGTGTGAATCAGGAGAATCGTCGCTCTGATACTTTCCGAAGTCAGTCCCTAGATCGCCCGCTATTGGTTGGTATGCGGTAGTTTTTCGTCAAAATTGATCTTTAAACAATAATTCCTGGACTAGATTATAAATTTTGGTGTGTTTTCTCCTGGAATCGCCTCGGTATTATCCGCCGAATAACCGCGAGAAGTGATATGGACACTCCGATAGGTACCTCACGTGAGTGCAGGTTGGCCCGTATTGACCAGTGTTTTTGATTATTAGTGATGCGATTTGGGTTCTACCACCTTCATTCACGGATCATCCGCTACTAAAGGTGAGTACAACTCTGTTATTTCCCTTGATTTAAGTAATATTTCCCTATAACTATAAACGCGAGAGTAACAAAACCACGAATTCAGGTATCTACTTGGGAGGTTCTACATATTTGATTGAACTTCGTGTTTAACACGATCTTGAATTTCCAAAAACTATTGATAAGGGACCTATACGGTGTTCTCATCGTTCGGAGTACCTGTGTGAATCAGGAGAATCGATGCTCTTAAAGGTCTCCTTCAGGTGTATCTCTTCGAAAGAGAGAGTCTATTTCTCGTTTGTTTCACAGTGTTCGTGTAATATCCTCGTTCATCCTCAACCACATCGGTAATTTTGATCGTGTATTTTTTTCATTCTTAAAGTTTTTCATTTCATAAAGATTAAATTTTTCATTTCAATTTTAATTAAAAATATATACATAATTATTGAGTCATGAGTAAAAACGTCCAAGTACGGGTTGAGGTAGGTACCTACCTTCCTAAGAGTGGCCGTTCATTAGGTGTAGATATAATACAAGCATTAAGCCCCCTAATTCGACTTTTAGCGAATTTTCAAAGAAAATGAAGCTATTGCAATGGCTTCGAAATTTAAATAATATAAATTTTTGGAAATTTTCTTCATAGAAATCCGTTTCAGACCATTCTAAAACGATTCCTGAAATTTAACACTTTTAGCGAATTTTCAAAGAAAATGAAGCTATTGCAATGGCTTCGAAATTTAAATAATATAAATTTTTGGAAATTTTCTTCATAGAAATCCGTTTCAGACCATTCTAAAACGATTCCTGAAATTTAACACTTTTTTATATGTATATATATATATATGTGTCACTCCAGACGATAACTCTCGATAGAATTGAGATAAACAGCTCAAATTTGCACAAAAAATCTATCTTGGCAATCGAAAGGCTAAGTTCGAAGATGGGCGAAATTGGCCTACTCTAAGGAGGGTTTTGGCGCATTTAAAGTGCGCAAAAATTACCCAAAAATCCCCAAAATGTTATTTTCCAACAAGTGACCCCTCATTTTAAAGGTTTTTGCACGCTGAACACGATGGTGGAATCGGATTTTAGATATCTTGATCCGTTCTCAAATTAGAGCATTTAAAGTGCGCAAAAATTACCCAAAAATCCCCAAAATGTTATTTTCTAACAAGTGACCCCTCATTTTAAAGGTTTTTGCACGCTGAACACGATGGTGAAATCGGATTTTAGATATCTAAATCCGTTCTTAAATTAGAGCATTTAAAGTGCGCAAAAATTACCCAAAACCAGGATAATCTTTAAACTCTTACCCCCCCCCCCCCCCCCACCCCCTTAGAGTGGTCAGATTGAAAAATGTGAGAAGTATTAATTGAAGACGAGAGTTCGAAGCAAAAAAAACCAGTCATGCAGCATGACTTAATGAGCGAATTTTCAAAGAAATATTCGAATTAATGGCTATGGTTTTGAATAAAGGAAAACTTCGGTCTAAAATTTGGTTTTCTATGTATATTCTCTTCGTATTTATTTTAATTTGTACGTTTTGTCCATCCTGATTCTACCGTTTGTTTATTACGTAATTGTACTAAGTGCTTATTTATTTGATCGCTGTGGGTAAATTCAAGGAGTTGTACTAATCGTTTGCCTCCCCCTTTTTTGCTTCGAACTCTCGTCTTCAATTAATACTTCTCACATATTTCAATCTGACCACTCTAAGGGGGTGGGGGGGGGGGGGGTAAGAGTTTAAAGATTATCCTAGTTTTGGGTAATTTTTGCGCACTTTAAATGCTCTAATTTAAGAACGGATTTAGATATCTAAAATCCGATTTCACTATCGTGTTCAGCGTGCAAAAACCTTTAAAATGAGGGGTCACTTGTTAGAAAATAACATTTTGGGGATTTTTGGGTAATTTTTGCGCACTTTAAATGCTCTAATTTGAGAACGGATCAAGATATCTAAAATCCGATTCCACCATCGTGTTCAGCGTGCAAAAACCTTTAAAATGAGGGGTCACTTGTTGGAAAATAACATTTTGGGGATTTTTGGGTAATTTTTGCGCACTTTAAATGCTCTAATTTGAGAACGGATCAAGATATCTAAAATCCGATTCCACCATCGTGTTCAGCGTGCAAAAACCTTTAAAATGAGGGGTCACTTGTTAGAAAATAACATTTTGGGGATTTTTGGGTAATTATTGCGCACTTTAAATGCTCTAATTTGAGAACGGATCAAGATATCTAAAATCCGATTCCACCATCGTGTTCAGCGTGCAAAAACCTTTAAAATGAGGGGTCACTTGTTGGAAAATAACATTTTGGGGATTTTTGGGTAATTTTTGCGCACTTTAAATGCGCCAAAACCCTCCTTAGAGTAGGCCAATTTCGCCCATCTTCGAACTTAGCCTTTCGATTGCCAAGATAGATTTTTTGTGCAAATTTGAGCTGTTTATCTCAATTCTATCGAGAGTTATCGTCTGGAGTGACACATATATATATATATACATATAAAAAAGTGTTAAATTTCAGGAATCGTTTTAGAATGGTCTGAAACGGATTTCTATGAAGAAAATTTCCAAAAATTTATATTATTTAAATTTCGAAGCCATTGCAATAGCTTCATTTTCTTTGAAAATTCGCTAAAAGGGGGAGGCAAACGATTAGTACAACTCCTTGAATTTCCCATTTGACATATAATTTATTGTTATGATACCTTCATAGATAGACAAGTACCGGCCCACGTATTACTAGAAGGAAGACGAAAGAAAAAATCTATTTCAAATTATTCAATTTAGGTACTAACAGTAGGAGGAAGAAGGTTAGGTAGGTATCTTATCAATTTATTATCAGTATCATACGAATATTTGATATTCAAAGGTAGGTAGGTACTTAACATGATAAAAATAATATCAATGAAGAAGGAAGGATCTACCTACCTAGTAGAGCAAATCTTGAACTGGTTTTAGATACCAGGCCTGAAATCGTAGTCAAGAGGAAAGGCCATTCAGAAGGAACAAGGAATCTACTCATAACAAACGGTAGAATCAGGATGGACAAAACGTACAAATTAAAATAAATACGAAGAGAATATACATAGAAAACCAAATTTTAGACCGAAGTTTTCCTTTATTCAAAACCATAGCCATTAATTCGAATATTTCTTTGAAAATTCGCTCATTAAGTCATGCTGCATGACTGGTTTTTTTCTGTTTATAATTGAAACTTTTTTTCAATTTCATTTAAACTTTTATCCGATTCGTGAGTAAAAACGTCCAAGTATGGATTAAGGTAGGTAGGTACCCATTGAATAGGTATTACTAAGAAATGCATTCATTATTAAGGAATTGAACTCCCGGGGGCAAAACATCACGCACTTCATGGATACTATGGCATTTTCTTGTATTAGGTTCCATGTCTCCCGGGGGAGACTATCTCTCGCGTGAGATTTTCAAAATAGATAATCTCTTTCCACTATCTATTTTAGTGAATAGGCCCCCAGGTTGGCCCGTATTGATCAGTGTTTTTGATTATTAGTGATGCGATTAGGGTTCTACCACCTTCATTCACGGATCATCCGCTACTAAAGGTAAGTACAACTCTGTTATTTCCCTTTATTTTAAGTCGTATTTCCCTGCAAATATGAACAGGAGAGTAGTAAAATCACGAATTTAGGTATCTACTTGGGAGTTTCTACATATTTGATCCAATTTCGTGATTAACACGATCGTGAATTTCCAAAAACTACTCATAAGGGATCTAGACGGTGTTCTCATCGTTCCGAGTACCTGTGTGAATCAGGAGAATCGTCGCTCTGATACTTTCTGAAGTCAGTCCCTAGATCGCCCGCTATTGGTTGGTATGCGGTAGTTTTTCGTCTAAATTGATCTTTAAACAATAATTCCTGGACTAGATTATAAATTTTGGTGTGTTTTCTCCTGGAATCGCCTCAGTATTATCCGCCGAATAACCGCGAGAAGTGATACGGACACTCCGATAGGTACCTCACGTGAGTGCAGGTTGGCTCGTATTGACCAGTGTTTTTGATTATTAGTGATGCGATTTCGGTTCTACCACCTTCATTCACGGATCATCCGCTACTAAAGGTAAGTACAACTTTGTTACTTCCCTTGATTGCAAGTAATGTTTCCTTATAACTATAAACGTGAGTGTAGTAAAATCACGAATTTAGGTATCTGCTTGGCAGTTTCTACCTATTTGATTGAACTTCGTGTTTAACACGATCTTGAATTTCCAAAAACTACTGATAAGGGACCTATACGGTGTTCTCATCGTTCGGAGTACCTGTGTGAATCAGGAGAATCGATCCTCTGGTGGCACAGCCCATGCCACGTAGACATACCTACCTACCTTACCTACACATTTCTTCAATTGTCTGGATAAGTTACGAACCGAAAACATGGAAAATGATATCTCAGAAGCTCATGTTACTAACTTGTTACTAAAACGCAAAAAGTACCTATTTTTACACACATTTTCACTCTTAACACCTCTAGGTATATTCCGATCGGGCTGAAAAGTGTGGGACACAACTAGGGCCAAAATGGAGCATGTGTGCAAAAGAACGATTTTTTTAGACCGAAAATGAAGCCTGTACACGTGATGCGGCGTACGGCGGACGGACATTGCATTTTGGTTTATTATTCTGTGAATAATACACCTATGTATTCACTCAGCAAAAAATTTTTATAACACTCCCTCAAACTTTTTTCTTTACCGTTTCATGGTGCGTAGATTCAAAAAATGCAATGTCCGTCCGCCGTACGCCGTATCACGTCTACAGGCTTCATTTTCGGTCTAAAAAAATCGTTCTTTCGCACACATGCTCCATTTTGGCCCTAGTTGTGTCCCAAAACTTTTCAGCCCGATCGGAATATACCCAGGGATGTTATGAGTGAAAATGTGTATAAAAATAGGTACTTTTTGCGTTTTAGCATGATGTTGGTAACATGAGGTTCTGAGATATCGTTTTCCATGTTTTTGGCGACGAGAAGACCGAATATGAGGTCCATCTTAACCAAAGAGTGGAAAATTGAGGTTCTACCTAATGTTCACCTCCCAAAATTGATTTTTTAGGAGTGAAAAACCTGGGAAATCGTCTGAAATCACCATCAGTTTGTATAATAACACTGGAAAAAGTGTCAACATGTGGATCAAGACGATTAAATGGCACTACCAATGATCAAAGATAGTTTAAAAAAAAGTAAAATAAACGCTGCAAAGTCCTTGTCACATGGGTTTATTATTCCACTGAACACACCTACAGAAACGTTGGCTGTTCATTTATTGCTTCTTTCATGTGAAATAATTTAAATATATATTTCTGATGATTTCCACCAATTTTGGCCCCCAAAACATGAAATAGGTACGCTTTTTTTTTAAGATCATCTTTGATCATTGGTAGTGGCATTTAATGGTCTTGATTCACCTGTTTACCCTTTTTCCAATGTTATTGTACACATTGATGGTGATTTCAGACAGTTTTCCAGGTTTTTGACTCATAAAAAACCAATTTTGGGAGCTGAACCTTTGGTAAAACCTCAATTTCCGCGTATTTGGTCAAAATCGACTTTCCTATTCGGTCTTCTCGTCCTCAAAAACATGGAAAAAGATACCTCAAAAGCCCATGTTACTAACATGTTGTTAAAACGCAAAAAGTACCTATTTTTATACACATTTTCACTCATAACACCCCTGGGTATATTCCGATCGGGCTGAAAAGTTTCGGGACACAACTAGGGCCCAAATGGAGCATGTGTGCGAAAGAACGATTTTTTTAGACCGAAAATGAAGCCTGTACACGTGATACGGCGTACGGCGGACGGACATTGCATTTTTGGAATCTACGCACCTTGAAACGGAAAAGAAAAAATTTTGAGGGGGTGTTATAAAAATTTTTTGCTGAGCGAATACATAGGTGTATTATTCACAGAATAATATACCAAAAGTTGTAAACGTACCTACCAACAAACTCCAGCCCCTTCTACGTAGATGGTATAATGAACCGTTGTGTAATAATTTACCGTTGAGTAATGATTTACCGTTTGTTCAAGTTTCACTACCTACCAACAAACTCCAAAAGAGCCATCATTTTTCAAATTAAATAATATCACAGAACAACCAACTCGACTTCATACTCCGCCAATATAATCAGGTGATCCCTACCAATAATTTTTTCTCCGCCAAATTTCCTATTGTGGGCCTAGTAGGGTTTTCTGTGTTGTGGGCGCGCCTCTGGTTACGAGATTTGGTTTGAATTGTATACAATTTCATTCACACTGGAGTCGAAAATGCCTGTCGGTGCAAACTTCGGGGCCTTACTGTGAACGAACGGCTGGACGTACGATGCTCCGGATGGTCTTAAAAAACTCGCAAGTTCAAGAACTATTCAAAACCGTAAAAAGATTCACGTAAAAAAAGGTATAGACGTTTTGAAAATTTCAACCCCTATTTTGAACCCCTTAGAGATGACTCGCAGTAACGTCGAGCTTCGAGGACCAACTAGACCCCGAACGGAACCTATAACCCGAATTTCATCAATTTTCTTTCATGGGAACTAAGAAAAGTGGCCCGTACGGCGTACGGCGGACGGACAGAAATATTTTTATTGCAGTTTTGGATTCTACATACCTTGAAACGTAAACCATCAAATTTTGAGGGGGGGTAAGAATTTTTTTTTTCATGCTCGATTCCAATGGTTTATTATTGAAAATCCTTTCGGTACCTACCTAACAGTATAATGAGTAATAATTTAAATATAATTTAACAAATTCGTAAGACCTGTTCAATAATATATCAAGATTTTCTGGTCACAGTAACAACAATTACGAGAAGAGGTGTGCTTCCTTCTACATGCTACTTTCCCGTCTAGTACTTCCCTACCTATGTTTGAGGTTCCTTTCAATTACCTACTTGATGTATTATATATATTCATGTGTTGTACTAAGGGCAATGTGTTGGGCTGATGTCTGACGGTGCGATTCAAGGGCATTACTTGTTGCTGATCCTCTCAATTTCAAAAGTGTGTGGTTCGTCTGTAGAAACGAGTAAACCGCGATATGCGGCCGTTTGCCTTGTTAAACAAATTCTGGCTTATTAGTTTCCTCCTGTGTCGCAGCAAACAACGTGGCAACTTCGGGGCTAAGCCGATTGAGGACTGAGTCGGCAAACCGCTAGCAGAAATCCTCTCGTGCCTTGCTCAAACGGAACTGCAGTTCAAACATAGTAAACATTCTAATTTTGGCATGTGCAGTAGATGAGAAAATAAAAAATTCTTTACCCATGTAAGCGTTATTTTATACCTAATTGCCCCTTATTAGTCATTCAAGGCTTCAAATTTCAGAAAACCCAAGTTTTCAAGTAGTGGAAAACAGTTACGACTGCAAATGCCATAAGTAAAAAGGAGTGTCCAACGACTGGAGCATAATATGTCCAACGATTGGAACAAGTGTCCAACGACTGGAGATATTTCAAAAAATGATACCACATCAAAACAATATTACAATATTTTAATATCACGCATATTTAATTAAATCCGTCGTCATTTCAATCCATGACTACCACTCTGTATGAGAAAACTGGAAAAATAAAAATATATCTCACTCCTGAATTATGCTGGAACTGATAGTGGAGACCCCTCCTTAATGTCCAACCACCGGTGCTTTTACCTAGTGTATTTTGGTATTAAATCTAAAGTGCTGTTTCCGCTATTGGAAGAAGTAATATTACCATACCTTCCGGAGGAATCCGTCGTACTAGCTGGTACGGTAGTATAGTGTATTTATGTCGAGAGGGGTGTTATGGGTGAAAAATAGGTGTAAAAATAGTTTTTTTTTGTGTTTTAGTAACATGAGCTTGTGAGGTATCGTTTTCCATATATTTTTTAGGACGAGGAGACCGAATATGAAGTCGATTTTGACCAAAGAGTGGAAAATTGATATTCTAACGAAGTTTCAACCTTAAAATTACGTTAAATTTTTGTCTGAAATCGCCATTCTTCCGGATACAGTTTGGGTCCCCATTTGAGAACAAATGTGCATCCTAGCTGTGCTCCGAACCTCGGCAGTCCGATTGGAGTACAGCCGGGGGCAATATTGGGGGGGAAATTGGGGTTTTCATGGGTTTTTTAAAACGTTTTAGTGAACATGAGCTTTGGAGTATCGTTTTCCATATTGTTAGGGCGAGAGGACCGAATACGAAGTTGATTTGGACCAAAGGGTGAAGAACTGAGGTTTTAACGAAAGTTGAGCTCTCAAAATTCTGTTTTTATGAGTCAAAAACCTCTGGGAAATTGTCTGAGATCACCATAAATTTTCACTAGAAGTAGTATCAACAGGCGAATCAAGATAATTAAATCACACAATCAATATATGATCAAAGTGAATTTTTTTGCAAAAAAAAATTGGAGCCCAATCAATGTTTTTTTGGCGGCCAAAATTGGTGGAAACCAACAAAAGTAGCGATTTCAATGATTGCACGTGAAAGAAAAAATAAATGAACAGCCAGCATTCCTGTAGGTAAGTTGCAAGTGGCCTGTATAAAGTACGGGAACCAGAAAAAAATCTGCAGCATTTGCTTCAAAAGTGGGAACAAATACATGGTAGATTTTCTTGCGAAGTTCTCCAAAAATTCTTCCTTTCGTCAGAAATTCTGGTGCGATCTGTCAATAAAACAAACAGATTTGACAAAGAGCTAGAGAAGCTGATTTGAGTGACTTATTGTAAATAAGTGAGTAAATTCTATGACTGTTAATAGAAAATAGAAGAAACTCCTAATTTTAGGAGTGACCACTCATCCTAGCAGGACATATGAATACCTGTCGGTAGGATTCAATATTATTGGCAAAATTCACTGACGTATTTGGGCAAATTTCATATGCCTAGTGCTTTTCTTTTGATTTTTCCTTCGTGTGTCACAAGCAAGGCTTGGTCTTGGAGAAAGAAAACAAAATATTTCTTCATAAATTTATTATTCGCCAAAAATAATGCTATTAAACTATATTCTGAGAACAACTGTCTAAATAGCGAGTTCTCCTTCCGAGCTCCTCTTTCCATCAGTCTTGAACCTCCCATTCTCCACTGTTCCTGGTCTAGAAATTATTGAAAGGATTTGTGCCAACGCTACTGCTAGGTAAATTTGTTTCAATTTCTATCATTAGAACCGCAACTCTGGTTCTGCTCTTTCGATTTTCATGATAATTGCTATTCAATTATAACACACAGTAGGGTTCGTTTTACAGGCACAGTGATGTTTTATACAGCCACAGTTGTATTATGCAGCCTCATATCGTGTTATCTAATATTCATATTTAGAATTTCATTTCCTACTGTCTCATGATTTAAAAGCGTTCCTCTTAGTTATTTGGCTCTTGAACACTTGACAAACGATGGAAACATTTTATTTTCGTGTATAAAGTGGGATGAGGCACTCAACGATATTTTTGATGTTTCACGATCAAAATGAAAATTTTCGTATTAGACCCCAAATTTCGTACAGACGATTTGACTACAATAGGCTGGCTGATAGTGTTAAACTTGAGGATTGTATTCATAGTTTTTAACTAAATTTATTTTTGTTATGAACCATGAGGTGGAAAACTCAAATTGCAATGAAATGGTTGGTCGGGTGGCAGCCTGCTACAGTGCGTTGAATTTGACTTGGGAATCACCCGATTTTGATCACAACGGTTTGGATGAAATATGAACAGAACACCGCTTTGCCTCCTGACGTTGCGACGTCGGGAGACTTCGAAAATGACGTGAAAAGGTTAGAAAAGACGATGCAAGGGTGTTCAGGAAGGCGGGGAAGGTTTTTAGAAAGGACGGCGAGAGGATGGTGAAAGGGTGTTGTCAACTCTTTAAACGCTGTTGGTATGTAGCCTTCTCACTATTAATGGTTCCGTCCCCTTCTTGAAGGGGAATGAGAAGCTTGGGAGCGTTCCTTGTGAATAATATCTCTATACAGAGTTGACGTTTCTGTGTGAGAAATGACTCGCTCTGTAGGAGCCTACACGCCATAATGGAGGAGATGAGAATATTATGCACTTGCTCAATCTTCCTCCTGTGAAAACGCGTGTTCTAGATGTGTCGCAGGTTAATGTTTCTAGGGTAAATTCAAAAGGTAAAGTCAAAAGGACGCCCACATTATCTTCACGGGTATGTTAGTACCTAGTGGAGGGTCACCATTCACTTGTCCTTAACTTCTGGTGAAAAGAGGTTTGTGGGCTTCTGGACATCTTCCGAATGGGAGATCTCAGCAAGCGTTCCAAAAAGTTGCAATATGCGGCGACACAGATGAGCGGAAATGTGGTTTTGTTGAAATTAGTAAATCGGTTTGTGGTCAAGAACTTCGTCAAAAATTTGGCTCTGCAATTTGGTTCGGGGAATTTTTAAGGGTGCTGAACCAGATTATATGTCTCAGTCATGCAGCATGACTACGTGAGCGAACTGTCGGTGTGAATGTCCAACATTATTGAATATATTCCTCCATTTTAATAGTAAAAATTCAAATTTATTGACCAACTAGCTCCAAACATCTTTGTCATAAGTTCAAAAATGATCGTTTATGTATATACAATTACGATCTGCATTTGATTTTACGGAATAAGTTCTATTTCTGAGGAGTTTCCAAGCGGAAAAATCCGAGTTTTGATAGAGTTTAACGCACAGATTTTTTAGGCCATTGAAATAATTAGCCTCACCCCTTATTTAGTAATAATAGAATGCGCTAAGGGCTCAGATTCATCTTTTTGTATTCAGCTAATGAATATGAAAATATCCTGTGGTATTGATAATATTTTTACAGTTAGGTACGAACTTGTACATGTAGGTACGAGACGTTTTCATGTTTTATAAATATCAGGATTGTAAAAATTATTCACCACTTTTCGTTTAATGGCGAGAGGCGCAAAGAGTGAAAGTACTGAGTATTAAAATATGAAAGAATTAAAACAGTTAAAGCTGAGTTTGTTTGTTTAAGTAGATTCAGGACGCCCACAAATACCCCGCAATTCGTTTGCCTGATTTAAAGGACGAAGATTTTTTTTTTTTCATGGGGTCGCATGTTTATTAATTCAGAACGAAATTGTGAGGGCAGTTCAATCATGAATGTCAACAAGGCTGTGTCACCTGCGAAAATGAAACGTAGGAATGGAAATGGCGGAGCGCCACAAAATTATGAAAACGTTTACAACAAAAGTGCGCCTAAATTATTAACAGGAATTTCGGTGCTGTGCGACGCGTTTTCTATGCAACTGGCAGTGGTGATTTTGATGTATCATACATTTTTCATTTAGTTTGGGTTTAGTTCCGTATGGCCACTTTCAAGCGAAAATTTCTGCCACACTTTACTTTTGCCCTTTACTACACATGTAGTCTCTACCATGCTTCTTCTACCTCTATGTTTTGAGTACTGTATTTAATTGTCTTTTCAAATGTAATAGCCTCATTTGATTATTCATTTAGTATAACACCGAAACTAGGTTTTTAATAAAATGGTGGGAGGGGGAGGGGGGGAATAGGACTAATTTCCTGGCGTAGATGCCCCCCCCCCCCCCTCCAAGCATGGTAAATGAGTAGGAAACAATTAGAGAATCAAAGAAAGTAATGACAGTCAAGTGGATTTCAAAGGAGTTCTACTTGTCCCATAAAATTCGGTTCGGAGGCTGGAATAATGCAGACACAAAAAATAGATGTCATGTTTATCTGAACATCAAAGCCAACGCTTCGGTAAGGTCTACGTTCAATAAAGCCGATCCTTCCTGAGAAGACAGGACATCGACGAACATTTCTTCAAACCACCAATTTGGTTTGATGAAACACGACTCAACAAGACCAAGTTCATCGAGTCACAGATATTATAATATTGGAGAAAGCCCTGTCAGGCAAAATGTGTGCCGAAGCTTCTTCTAGATGCTTCCCAGGCCGTTGAATAGGTGTGGCACTGAGGTCTCGAGTATAAATTACAGAGGTATCCTACAAGACACTTTTATCTAATTGCTGAAAATCTGGTCTGGTGGGTCGGAATGAAAAAACGCTGTGAATCTCTACACAACGGTTTATTATTTTGTACAGAATACCCTTCTGTTACAGATCACAGCTCTCTGTATAGATAACCCTTCTATATAATATATGTACTATTCTACACATATTATGTAGATCGCAGACCCTCCGTAGCTTAGTACCTAACCCCGTACTCGTTACTAGGTACCTACCTAAATCACGAGTTAAATGTTGCTAAAATAATTCTGTCGATGACAAACAGTAGCCAAAATGGCAAAAAGAAACATAAATAATGAAGTTCTGAAGGGAAATTTTTGATGTAGAGTGACAAAATATTCAGTCCCGCTAGGGTTTGATCTCTGGAACTTTGGCGTATCAGTCAGTTAGTTAGACCACTGCGCCATATCGACCAGATAGCCTAGAGACCAGTGATGTGCGCTCTCAACACAGCTTGATGCCTGCATGCTTGATGCCTTCATGCCTGCATGCATCCTCTTCACGGCATGCCTGCATGCTTGATGCCTTCATGCCTGCATGCATCTTCACGGCAAATTGTATAGCAAATTTTATGGCAACATCGTAGAATCCTCCGGATGGTATCGAAAATTCAGGAAAAATCTAACTATTTAAAAATGCGAGAAAACCCAGACCTCAAAATACAATTTTCCGAGATAGGGACATTTCAACCCCTATTTTTCACCCCTTCGAGTTGAGTGACAGTAACGCCGAGCTTCGAGGACCAACTAGAGCCCGAACGGGACCCATACACCAAATTTCGTGAATTTCGGTTCATGGTAACTAAGGAAAAAGCCGCGGAAGGCGTACGGCAGACGGACGGACTTTTTTTATTCGATATTCGTATTCTACGTCCCTTGAAACGTAAACCATCAAATTTTGATTGGGGTGGGGGGTGGGGGGGGGGGGTTAAACCTTTTTTTTTCTCATGGTCGATTCCAAAGATTTATTATTCAAAATAATAAACCAATACTTCCTACCTGCCTGGCCTCCTCAAACGCTCTTTGTATACTGAGAAGAATCAACATCATCAGTGGTTGAATACGTACAAAATTCTGTTAGAAGGGGAATTTGATGAATTCCTCCGTCCATGCAGCATACAAAACCACTGGCCATATCGCTCAAACATCCGTATTCAGCTTTTTAGAGAAAAAGACACTGCGGAAAAGGTTACAAAGCAGCCCACTGGGGGGGAAAGATCCAAGATATTCTTCCCTTCCCACTGGCTCTTCTTTAAATCATGGAAGATTTTTCGCAGGGAACAAAAATAAGGGCCTTTGGCTTATGCCCAAGATCCGGACCGCTTTTTCTCCTGAAACGCGCTTGCCGTTTCATTCGAGGTATAACAAGTTGTTTTATCTGAGGTACTTACCACCTCACCCTCTTTCTCAGCCTTCACGGTAAGAAGGTTCTCTACACATGAATTCCCTAAAAAAAAGTCACATAGGTAGTTCCATCATTACATAAAATAATGACACCTATATTTTCTGCACGCATATGCCCCAACCCCTTGGTTTGATGGGATGAACCTAAAGGTTTTTTCCCCCTCTCCCCCCCCCCCAGATTTTACTGAATCTCATGAGCTCTTCTTAGTGAATTATGTTTTCTTCATTTGAATTCATTTCCCTCCGAAAGTTCTGTTAGGTAATAAAGGAGACAGAAACCTTAATATTTGAGTTTATACCTTCCTACGCACCGCCACGTCCCCACATTTCATACCTCTTTATTCCTCTTCAGTAATACTTTTAGTGTCAGGAAAATAAGGTAATTTCAGATATTTTTGGTCGCTGTACTCGTCCAGGGTAATCCATAATTAATATGGTTTGGCTTGGCTCGTAATTTAGTTCAAGATTCATGATTCAAGATAAATATATTGTCGACATATACAGTAATATGTAGTACATGACAAGTGTCGGATTGGACTGATTTCATTATGTTGATATAATATTATGTACGTTGCAAGAGAGGGTTACAGATAACATGTATTGCATAAGAGTCTGCTTATTACATTTATGAGAGCAGCTTACATTTATTACCTACATTTATCACTGTGGCACTCAACAATCATATTTCGATTAATTTAATGTATGGATTCCCGACCCTATCTTCAGCACGATCAATATCATGACCAGCGGAGCATTCTTCTATAGAATTTCATGTGATTTTCAAGTAACTTACAGCTGTACCTTCATTGACCGTAGTAGGTAATAGAGCACGATAACTCATCTAGATAGATAGATAGATAGATAGATAGGCAGATATATATATATATATATACATATATATATATATATATATATATATATATATATATATATATATATATATATATTTAGATGATCTAGAGTGATAGATAGATATATAGGTATATAGATAGATAGACTGATATACAGATAGATAGATAGATTTATCAGTACCTAATTACAGAAAATTATTAACCGTTGTGAAATAATTTGTTCATGGAGTCTATAGATGATCTAGAGTGATAGATTCATAGATAAATGATCTAGAAAGAAATATATATACATATATACCTAGATAGGATTATCAGTAATTACAGAAAATTATTAACCGTTGTGAAATAAGTTGTTCATGGAGTCTATAGATGATCTAGAGTGATAGATAGATATATAGGTATATATAGATAGATAGACTGATAGATAGATAGACTGATAGACAGATAGATAGATAGATTTATCAGTAATTTGTTCATGGAGTCTATAGATGATCTAGAGTGATTCATAGATAAATGATCTAGAAAGAGATATATATATACCTAGATAGGATTATCAGTAATTACAGAAAATTATTAACCGTTGTGAAATAAGTTGTTCATGGAGTCTTGGCGTCTTATCATCAGTATCAGTATTCTGCATGTATTCAACATCAACATTAGTATTCTAGGCTTGATTCAAATTTTGTTTTAATCCGCCGTTCTGTCTGGAATTACCTCCGGAGTAAAAGATTGCATCAAGCTCAATCATAGCTTCATAATTTTTTGACAGGAGCAACATATATAGGTAATCGATCTTCATGGAATTTGACTTTCCTACTTACAACAACATTGCTTTTCTTCAACATCAGAAATTTCATAATTGCGCAAAATATCAAGCAAAATTTGAATTTTCTTCTGAAACGGTGGTCTAATTTTGTATCATTTTATATTTATTTCAATATTTAAACTCCGCGCTAGATACGGTTGAGACAGCTATGTTGTACAGGCTTTATTTTGTTGGAACTTACTGCCGAGCCTGTGAGTAAAGGGGGCCTATGGCCATGAAAATTACTCAGCCTGCAAAAAGGAAGTCGAAATGAACATTTAAATCATTGAACAGACGTGGAACGGACGAGAGAACTTCTTGGATATTCGCCAAACTTCCTTCGCTAGGCAAAGGAATTCCTCCATTCCAAATCACTTTTTAACAAGTTGGAAGCATTTTATTTATTTCAACTTTCATTTTCTCTTTATATATCTTCTTCGGCGGATTGCTCTTTATATATTTAAAACGCTGCAAATCCCTGCACAACGGTTTATTATTTTGTATAGAATACCCTTCTGTTACAGATCACAGCTCTATGTATAGATAACCCGTCTATATAATATGATATGTACAATTGTATACATATTATGTAGATCGCAGACCCTCCGTAGGTTGGTACCTAACCCCGTATCGTTACTAGGTACCTACCTAAATCTCGAGTTAAATGTTGCTAAAATAATTCTGCCGATGACAAACAGTACCTAACAAAAAGAAACACACATAATGAAGTTCTGAAAAGAAATTGTTGATGAGGAGTGAAAAAAGTTGCAAAAGTACCTACCAAAAAACTCCAGCCCCTTCTACGTAGATGGTATAATGAACCGTTGTGTAATAATTTACCGTTGAGTAATGATTTACCGTAGTAATAATTTACCCATCAATAATACTTCAACGTTTGTCCAAGTTTCACTACCTACCAACAAACTCCAAGAGAGCCATCATTTTTCAAGCGAAATAATATCACAGAACAACCAACTCGACTTCATACTCCGCCAATATAATCAGGTGATCCCTACCAATGATTGGCCGTATTCACAAATTCCTATTGTGGGCGCGTCTCTGGTTACGAGATTTGGTTTGAATTGTATACATTTCATTCACACTGGAGTCGAAAATGCCTGTCGGTGCAAACTTCGGGGCCTTACTGTGAACGAACGGCTGGACGTACGATGCTCCGGATGGTCCTAAAAAACTCGCAAGTTCAAGAACTATTTAAACCCGTAAAAATATTTACGTAAAAAAATGGTATAGGCGTTTTAGAATTTCAACCCCTATTTTGAACCCCTTAGAGATGACTCACAGTAACGTCGAGCTTCGAGGACCAACTAGACGCCGAACGGAACCTATAACCCGAATTTCATCAATTTTTTCTCATGGTAACTAAGAAAAGTGGCCCGTACGGCGTACGGCGTACGGCGGACAGACAGAAATATTTTTATTGCAGTTTTGGATTCTACATACCTTGAAACGTAAACCATCAAATTTTGAGGGGGGGTAAGAACTTTTTTTTCATGCTCGATTCCAATGGTTCATTATTGAAAATAATAAACCAAAAATGAAAAAATATTACCTCGGTATCAAAAGAATTCGTTTCCTTCTCCAGTCATTTTTGTCGCGTACAAGATAATTTTCTATTATAGAGTTGGTTGTTCTCACGCGTTTTCGTCTTCACACCCTGTTCCTATTTGTCTGTAAATGGGAATCCCGTCCATATTGGATCCGGGCTCTTCCCGATTTTTTGACAAGCAGCTGAAGGGGCGGTCGATTCGCGAAAACGAATCGTCAACTCCTGGAGACATTGCGTTATAATCAAACCTGTGTCTCCTGGGGCAGCTGTCGCACTGCTCCTCTACCTTTCTTGAGAACGGAGAGGGGGAAACTATGATGTATGGGCGGCGAAGTTAAACCCTCATCCATTAAATATTTGATAATAGTAGGAAAGCACAGAGAATTATATCTTTTCTACTGGGTATGTGATTATACCCTACCGGTTGGTTGCAGAAGATACTGTAAAAAACGCTGCACAGTCCTTGTCACATGGGTTTATTATTCTCCTGGACATACCTACAGAAACGCTGGCTGTTCATTTATTGTTTCTTTTATGCGTAATAATTGAAATAGCTATTTCTGATGGTTTCCATTAATTTTGGCCCCTAAAACACAAATTAGGTAGGTACCTACCTACGCTCACTTTTTTTTTTAATAACTATCTTTGATCATTGGTAGTGCCATTTAATTGTCTTGATCCACGTGCTGACACTTTTTCCAGTGTTATTATACAAACTGATGGTGGTTTCAGACGATTTCTCAGGTTTTTCACTCATAAAAAATCAATTTTGGGAGCTGAACATTATTTGGTAGAACTCAATTTTCCACTCTTTGGTCTAAATCGACTTCATATTCGGTCTTCTGGTCCCCAAAAACATGGAAAATGATATCTCAGAAGCTCATGTTACTAAAATGTTGCTAAAACGCAAAAAGTACCTATTTTTACACACATTTTCACTCATAACACCCCTGCGTATATTCCGATCGGGCTGAAAAGTTTCGGGACACAACTAGGGCCCAAATGGAGCATGTGTGCGAAAGAACGAATTTTTTAGACCAAAAATGAAGCCGGTACACGTGATACGGCGGACGGCGGACGGACATTGCATTTTTGGAATCTATGCACCTTGAAACGGAAAAGAAAAAAGTTTGAGGGGGTGTTATAAAATTTTTTTGCTGAGCGAATACATAGGTGTATTATTCACAGAATAATAAACCAAAATGGACTCGTAGTTTCAAAGTTAGTTACCATGAATAATATTATTATCCAACAGATTCTCATCAGTTCTGTGGTGATGGTGAGATTGAAAAGGTGAGGTTTGAGAAGGAGGTGTTGGGTATTTGGATAGCTAATATCCAGAAAGGTTTACCACCACACTGGCTTCCGCCAGAAAGGTTCATCACCACGTTGGGATCTTTTGTGAGAGATAGGTTGAGGAGAAGGGTAAGGTGAGCGAGAGAGAAGGCATCTGGTTCGAGTGAGATGGGTAGAATGGCGAGCTGGGCAAGCCGGGCGCCTTATAAAGGCGCCTCTACCATCACCCAGTCCGCAGACGGCGGTTGAAAGCCGTTGAGGGATCGTTGGAGGGGGAGATACCTGCCCCATGCATTACACAGCTCGCCTTCTCCTCGTCTTTACTGGTAACAATCTACTATGTACAATTTGGACTGGTATATTTTAAGGGAACCATGACATGTTACTATACATTTTATTGTCGAATCTAAGCCTCAAGGAATTTATTTGGTATGTGACGATGTTTCGCCTGAAATAACTGGCAGAAAATTCTTCAAAAATATGTTCGTCTATTTCCTTTGACCTACTGGTTTCGTGTTCTAAAGTCATTGTTGTTGGTATACGATATTGCAACTCATCAAAAATTTCCTGGAGCAAGTAGGTAGGTATATTAGGTATTAAAATTGTTATTATCAAAATTCGCCAGCTATCAAAACTAGCGCCAGTTGACACATTCTATTTCGTTCTTCCTGAATTTCAAAATTATGATATTGCCATTGACATTTTTAGCGAATTTTCAAAGAAAATAATGCTACTGCAATGGGTACAAAACTTTCAGAACATGAATTTTTGAAAGTTTTTATAACCAAATCCGATTCAGAGCATCTTGAATTTATCCCCAGATTTTAACAAACATTTATATGCGTATATAATATAAATATCGGTAAAAACGGCTAAAATCGGGAACAGTGAAATCGCTAAAAGTGGTATGGAAGGGTGAGTCAATACGGAAAATTACGATTTCAGATGTTTTTCATACAGAATAGGGGTCAAATTTGGATTTTTAGGGGTCCAAAAATGGTATTAAGGGCTAAAATTAATATTAATTCTCCTGACGTTGTGTGGGATGGTGATTCATGACGTTGTGTGAGACGGTGATTGATGATGAAAATATTTTTTTTAAAAAGCGCGGGCCAAATTTGTCTTTATAAGGGTTAAAAAAAGGCAAAAATGGCTAAAATCCCCGAAAAAATGGCATAATTTAACGAAAAGTAGTATGGTTTCTCGCTATGTCTTTTTACACAGTATCACGAATATTTCTTTGAAAATTCGGTCTTACAGCCATGCTGCATGACTGGAACTTATATATATAATGTTCACTATGGAAGAAAAATATGCGATTGGTGCTGTCAGTGCTGCCAGTTCTAAAACTCTGATTAAAAAAATTTTTGTTTGAGCCTCCATTTTAACATGTTGTGTCGCATGAATATAGGTCAACTGGCGCTAGTAATGGCGTCAGTCAATATATAATCGTACATGATAACTTGATTATTGAAGCCGTAGTAGCTGCAGCTGCATAATATGTTGCTCAGAAATCAACGTCAAGGAGATTCGATGTTGAAATTCTGTTTGAAAATTTGAAAAATTCGCCGAAGAATGAGATTTTTCAACCTATTCAATGCTCCAATTTAATCGGCAATAAACCGTCTATTGAAGGAGGTATTCACAAGAAAATAATAAACCTGATTTTCCGAAGTTTCTTACATTTGAAAGAATGAACTGCAAACGACTTGAGAAAACACTTTGTCTGAAAATTAATTAACCAGGTGGTAAGAACGAAAAGGAATTTAATTCAAATTCTTGAACAAAAAGGGGGTAATAAAGTGGCGGGTAAAATAATCTTCTTACCCGTACATCAAAGTGATTTATTCCGAAAGAAGTTTTAATAAGCTCGCCTCAACTTTCTCTTCCACTTTATATCAGATCCCACACCTTTTCTTATAATAGAAAAAAAGGGTATATATTTTCCCCGTGGCTGTACTTCTTAACAGTCACACCGCCCTTAAAAACTACTACAGAGCTGCCGGAGCTCAAAAGAATATTGCGCAAAAATACGAATCAAGTCGTTCGTGGAAGTACCCGCCTACCAAGGAACGTTCTTCATGAATGTACATCATTAGAGGCGCCCTGGAACCCTCTTTCTTCGAGGACGTCGGTTCTTTTCACTATACGTAATCCACGGCAACTAGCTCCCGGCTTCTTCGACGGGAGCCGGGGAGACTTGAGGCCGAATCCGATTTTTTCTTCCTCTTCAAATTGATCTAATTCTTTTATCGCGTACTGCCCACTCTCGCAGGTAGGAGGAATTTTCTTACGGCCGAATGCAGTCGCGATGGTTCGTGGATTCCTCGTCAAACCCAACGAGATAAGCTGGATTTTGAAATGAGCATAAAGCAATTTCTGCAAGCTACCCAAGGTAATACGGGTTTTCGCCTGATCTGATACAAAATTGCTCGGAACAGTGTACGTCTAAAAAACTATTTCGATTTCTGAGCTCGATTTCCGCTCACAAAAGAAAGCCAACTGTTGACAAATCCGCTGCGAAGATTGAAGGAAATCTATTTTATTACATGAATAACAAAAACGCTGCAAAGTCCTTGTCACTTGGGTTTATTATTCCTTCGGAGATACGTACAGAAATTTTGGCTGTTCATTTATTGTTCATTTCATGTGTAATCATTGAAATACCTAGTTATTTTTGATGGTTTCCACCAATCTTAGCCCCCCAAAAATGCGGCATTTAAAGTTTCGTAAGTACCTACGCGGTAGATTCAGGAGTTCAATAAATTATCAGTTGCTATGCATTGAAACACGTTTCGAGTTTGGGCATGCGCGTGGCCGTTCTCATGACCCAGTTGTTCTGTCATTAATAGGAGACCATCTAGGAGCATCATCCCTACTGCCCATCGAATTTGAACAAAATCAAGAAACTGAGTCCCGAGAAACTGAGTACCCCGGAATCGCGTTTGCGCATGCGTAGTGACGATACCACTGATCCATTCTGTAATTATGGAGCCCAACCCGTATGAGCTCTGAATCAGATTAAAATTTACGGGTATCAAACAGGAAAATAATAAACCGTAGCGTAATAATTTGCATAATTTCTGCATTATATGATAATTTATGCATCGCCCGTAAAGAGGTCGGTTCATGGATTCCATAGTGACACTCAAAGTGTGGTAACAGTGCGGCTGTTCTCCAGTCGTTTTTTGGTCCGGTGGAGACGGGATCGGTGAGCGGAAGCCTAATCGATATCCCTTTTTAACCGGTGATAATCTCGAGGGTCCAACCCCACTGTCACACTCTGTCACATGGTAGCAGAGCGTGGTTTGGTAGTATGCGCTGAGCACTTCACCAAACTCCGTCCACTTTTTGTGGGCTTACTGGAAGGATAAGCCCAAAGGTTTTCCAGAAGGATTCCTTTACTAACACCCTGTCCCTTTGATAGCAAATACATCTATTGGCTTCCCCACCCCCTTTCAACCCTTTAGAGTGTCAGTATAATTAATTACTGAGCCCATTTGACATTACTGATGTCCCAATTTACAAGTCCCAATAGTTGTTCCATTCTAACGATGGAGGTTGACCACCTAGACCTAGAGGTTGCCCGGATGAGCACAATTCACTGGACAACAACCTCTAAAACATTATCCGCCAGTACTCGTATGTAGTAGCTTTGTTCTCCACCAGTAAAACATTAATGAGGTCGTACCATCACGATGGAGGTTAGTCACCTTGAAATTGTTCAGATGTCGTTTCCTGAACCAGAACTTCATACTACTGTTCATCCCCCTTTTCCCTCTTATACTTCTGCTACCCAGAAGTATGACATGTGGGGAGGAGTGTAACAGTGCGGCTGTTCTCGAGTAGTTTTTCGGTCCGGTGGAGACGGGATCGGTGAGCGGAAGCCTAATCGATATCCCTTCTTGACCGGTGATAATCTCGCTGGATTAGGAGGGGGACTCTCGAGGATCCACCCCGACTGTCAGATTCTGTCACAGTGTGCTGGTACTTGCCTGAAGTGAGAAAGTCTTCATACTTTGTAAGTAACCGAGAACTGTACAAATACTGTTTGTCAAAATCGAATAAATGAAGAAAAAACTTCGTGTACATAGTTGGACCAATGACAGAAGCCCTGACTGCCTAGTTCATTCTGACCACCCAAGGACTACGGTTCATTTCCTCCGAGGGTTCCAATTGACCCCTTTTGGCAAAGTTTCGGGTTCTGTCCCCTCCCGGCCACTTCACCTTCCACTGCCCTTGGAAACGGACTTGTTTAATCATTCTTGAACACTCGGCCACTTAAGGGCGGAAAAGGAACAACTCAGTTTATTGTTAGACGACCCTGCATCGAGTCAGCATTGTTGGAGGATATCCGTTAGGTTCTGTCAGACGGCGAAAGCTTATAATAGAACAATCCTATAGAAACTATTATTCCCGTCTGGCGCCCTTCTTGGATTTTCCTTCCACTTAAGCCCTTGATAATACTTAATAGGAAAGTTACCGGGACCTCATATCCTGGGAGTCCAACTTGAGTTCGAAATTTCTATTCATGTCGGAGCTTACCCAAATCTCGTATTGAAACGTAAACCAGCCAACATATGAGGTGGTTGGTTACCTCTTACTAACTTTTTATGATTTTCTTCTGAGGCTCACACTAGCAATTTTGCGTCATGACGATTTTTCCGATGGGTTTTGCGTATAACAGTTCTTTTCTAAGGTCGCACAACTTCCTTAGTTTCAATCACCACTTGTTGAAAGTTCTCAATTTACTTCGTGACAGATTGAGAGAAGAGTGGCGGTGGACCTTCGAGAGTCCCCCTTCTAGACCAGCGAGATTATTACCGGTTGAGAAGGGATATCGATTAGGCTTCAGCCGAAACCACCCCATTTTCACCGGAACAAAAACGACTCAAGAACAGCCACCGTCACACTCCTCCCCACATGACGTACTTCTGGGTACCAGAATTATGATAGGGAAAAGGAGGAATGAAAAGTAGTACGCAATTCTGGTTCATGAAAGGATATCTGAACAATTTCAAGGTGACTAACCTCCATCGTGATGGTACGACCTCATTAATATTTTACTGGTGGAGAACAAAACTCCTCCATACGAGTACTGGCGGATAATGTTGTCAGAGGTTGTTGTCCAGTGAATTGTGCTCATCTGGGCAACCTCCAGGTGATCAACCTACATCGTTAGGGTGGAAAAACTATTGGGACACGGCATTAATCGCCTTCAAATGAACTCAATAGATTTTAATTATATTTACACTGTAAAGGGGGAAAAGGGGGTGGGGAAGCCAATAGATGTATTTGTTATCAAAAGGACAGGATGTTCGTAAAGGAATCCTTCTGGAAACCTTTGGGCTTATCCTTCTCATAAAAAGTGGATGGAGTACGGTGAATTACTCAGCGCATACTAACCAAGCCGCTCTCTGCTACCACGTGACAGATTGAGAGTGACGGTGGACCCTCGAGAGTCCCCCCTCTAGACCAGCGAGATTATCACCGGTTAAGAAGGGATATCGATTAGGCTTCAGCCAACGAGCCCATCTTCACCGGAACAAAAGTCGACTCAAGAACAGCCATCGTCACAACTTCAAAACTTCATGCTGTTAAATCCCCCTTCTAAATTCCGTGGAACACAAATGATAAATCTGGCATTTCTGTTTACCACCCTTGAATACTATGGAGTGACATGTAGTTAATTTTTGGTAACTGAGGTACAAATCGTACGGAATCTTCCAACCAGCTCCTTGACTATCTTGATCACTATTGATACCAGAAAGCTGTTGGGTTATTCATGTAGGATTTTGTCATTTTTAGGGACGCCCCTTAGATACTTGGCGGAATTGTCAAAGGCTTCTTACAGTCAGGGGCGACCCTATTGTTTTCAAACACACACACGCGCGCGCGCGTGCGCTCAGCCCACGCGAACATACACACACACGCACACACACCTGATGGACCTTAAGTTACAATTTTGTCGATGGGTTCGTGTTCAGCGTGGTCGAAAATAGGGAAATCCGCTTGTCCCCACTCAAAATAATGAAAATTACCAAAAATTGTAAAAACAAGAACATAAGGCCTCGCCCTTGCTCTGAGGAGCTGAGCCTAAAAGTGTCTTGTTGATCGCGAACTTCGCTCAAAATTCAATTCAATTCAATTCAGTACTTTATTCAATAACATATAATTAGTACACAATGAAGAATATAAGTACAGAAACATGAGAAAACCAAGTTCATGAATGGATGAATGAACGAATGAATGGTTCACAAAAGAACAGATTATTTTAAAGAGGTTTGCAGCCCGGAAATATCAAAACCCCGTTTCTCTCAGTTTCCACAACTTTGTCCTCCGCGTACGGCTCGGGCCTTCAAATAAAATTTTGTTTTCTCCACCACCAATCTTTTTTTTTTCGCTGAGCGTTCAACTCCAGTTTACGGATTTTTCCTACAGCTTTCTCAAGCTCCCATCAAGTTCGCTAACTCAATCAGCAAAGTTGCTCCTCTGCGGTCCAGAGAGGTCGATCGCCGACTCGTTTGCCCCTCCACCCATTACCCCATCATTCGATATTTTGCCGATCGAGCGGAAATCACTCGAGTGCTGAAAGGTGTTTTCTCTCTGCCTCTCGATCTCTTTTGATTTACCAAAGAATCTGACGAACGAGGTTTTAATGAAATGGCTGGTACCAGTGGAGCCCTTGACCGCTAATGACCCGCGCTTACAGTCATTTGCCGCGAAAGCTTTTTTTTTCCCTGCTCGTTCAGAAATAATTCTCCCTCCATTTGTCTTAATCAACGCAATTGATCCTCAGTAGTTTTAATAATCTATCGACTTTTTCCAGTAAATATTCTCGTTCATCGTCGAAATCTTAAACTGTTGTACAATTTGCTGCTCTTCATGATGAAATGTAATAAAACGCTTTTCACGTTTACCATCCACTCGCTTGTTTTATTGCTGATGCTCACTTCAAATTGGTCAAATGAGGATGGGATTAACCGTGACTCTAATATTAAAAATTAGTTAGAAAATAACTTTCACGCATTGATTTAAAAAAAAAGAACTAAAATAAAAGATGTTCCAGACATGCAGCATGAATGTGTGAGCGAATTTTCGAAGTAGCGCAGTCTGTCTGAATTTAATGAACAGAGGTACGACAGACAGGGTTATCGCGTGTGACGACAGCTGCATAGTATCGTCACGGGAACTGTTTCTTGAAACATCTGGATCTCAAAGGAACAGTTCTTCGGCTTCCACCTCCTCTGAAGTCTCCTAGAGCAAGTCAGTTGCTCTAAACTAGCCTTTCTATCGGTGAGTCATTTGAATACCATTCTAATAACCACCAGTCCCTTACGATTGCGGTTCAACCCTTCTATTCTAAATCTTAGAATCCTCCCCTCGAACTTTGAGCCCAAACCTTTAAAGGAGAAATACAAGTTTCCCTGTTAAATCTCAAAAACTTGTTCTCACTCCTCAAACCTGATAATCTTAAGCGGGAATTAATTTACCTATAGCACAATTCTTAGCCCTATGGCTGACAGAATTTATTATTATATTTTTTAGTCAGATTACAGGGACTCCAGCAATTGAGTTAGAAACCCTCTCTTACTGAACTGGTTCACCTTAAATTTTCCTCATCTACGAAGTCCCACCATCTTACACGCGGACCCCCTCCACTTGGGTATCCACCCCATATATAAGTACGTAAGTACACGTGTAAAAAAAGTCAAAACGTATGATTCGATTCACAATGCTCTGAAACGAAAAAGAATCAGATTTTTTAAAAATTACGGAGCAATAAGTACCTACCTTATTTTCTCCAAAAATTCGCTAAAAATTAAATAATTTTCTTTTCAGCTCCTCGCCCGGCGCCCATAACATATTTAAAGTATATCTTGAATGTTCTTCATATAAATATGAATATGGGCGCTCCCCGCTTTATTTTCAGTCACAGACAATTTCTATGTTCCTGGTAGCAGGAAAGAAAATTATTATTATTATTATTTTCTAGATGGGTTTTAGACAAAGCATGTAAAAAAAGAATTTCTTACTTATTTTAATTTTACACTTTTGGTTTATTATTTTCAATAATG
The DNA here is from genome assembly GCA_954871275.1 of Leptopterna dolabrata. Classification (NCBI taxonomy): domain Eukaryota; kingdom Metazoa; phylum Arthropoda; class Insecta; order Hemiptera; family Miridae; genus Leptopterna; species Leptopterna dolabrata. The sequence goes on along the minus strand of OX940988.1, from coordinate 4,899,392 downwards.
AACAATTGGAATCGAGCAAGAAAAAAAAATTCTTACCCCCTCAAAATTTGATGGTTTACGTTTCAAGGCATGTAGAATCCGAAACTGCAATAAAAATATTTCTGTCTGTCCGCCGTACGCCGTACGCCGTACGGGCCACTTTTCTTAGTTACCATGAAAGAAAATTGATGAAATTCGGGTTATAGGTTCCGTTCGGGGTCTAGTAGTTGGTCCTCGAAGCTCGACGTTACTGTCAGTCATCTCTAAGGGGTTCAAAATAGGGGTTGAAATTTTCAGAACGCCGTAGCTCGAAAACTTTAGATTGAAGGGTACGGTTTTTTTTTTACGATATTAAATTTGTCTTGAGCTAAACAATTTTTTAAGACCACCCGGAGCACTGTACGTCCAGCCGTTCGTGTGCACCAAAAAGCTTCGTCAACACGATCGTGAATCAAACGGTATAAATCCGGCCGGGATTTCATCACTAAGGAGCACCTGATTGTAATCAAGGATGGCTGTATGAAGTCGAGTTGTTTGTTCTACGATAATTATTTCATTTGGCAAGTGATGGACTATTGGATTTTGTTGGTAGGTACTTCTGAAACTTAAACAAACGTTGAAGTATTATTGATGGGTAAATTATTACACAATGGCAAATTATTACACAACGGTAAATTATTACACAACTGCTCATCTACCCAGAAGGGGCTGGATTTTCTGGATAGGTACTTTTGCAACTTGAACAACCTTTGAAGTATTATTGATGGGCAAATTATTACACAATGGCAAATTATTACACAACGGCAAATTATTACACAAAGGTAAATTGTTACACAACGGTAAATTATTACACCAAGGTAAATGATTACACAACGGTAAATTATTACACAACGGCTAATCTGCCAAGAAGGGGCTGGATTTTGTTGATAGGTACTTTTGCAACTTGAACAACCGTTGAAGTATTATTGATGGGCAAATTATTACACAACGGTTTAGGTAGGTACCTAGTAACGAGTACGGGGTTAGGTACAATCCTACGGAGAGTCCGCGATCTACATAATATGTGTAGAATATTACATATTATATTATATAGACGGATTATCTATACAGAGAGCTGTGATCTGTAACAGAAGGGTATTCTGTACAAAATAATAAACCGTTGTGCAGGGATTTGCAATGAGAAATTTTAAATGCTATTTTTGAATACTTTTAGATACAGCGGTTAAGCTAATTAGGACATGACTGTTCAAGAACTAGGGCTTGACAGCCAGTCATGCCAGAACCCATTGATGATGTTACATTTTACGAAGGAACTGGGGTTGTGCAGCATGTTACATAAAAATCCCACACAAAAAAACCACCAAGCCGTTTGAGCGTGCTAGTATGTCTACCAGTAAGTGTTTGATGTACATCAGTTATAGCGTAAGACCCTTTAACGACGTTTTTCTCGAGTTCAGAGTTTTCGAATGATTAATTAAACAAGAGTTCGAACAAGTTCTCGATTCAAATTCCACTAACGAATGTCAACCGGGCACCGTAATCTGACGGTGTGTTCCAGCTAAAATCTGATCCCACGAAGAGGATTGTGAGGCTTTGGAATTAGTCGCAGCGTCAGATTATCTTTTTAGACATAACATCCCCCCCCCCCCCCCCATTTGCTCGGATTTCCTCTCGTTAGCGGAATATCCTTCAGAGCCATCATTTTGTCCTCTCACATAGCAAGAACGTGTTTATGAAACATGAATGATTCGATGGCATTGCGGCTGGAAGTCAGTCAACAGCCGAAATTGGTTTTACGTTTTGTTCTATCAATGTACTACCAAACCGCTGCTATGAGTTAGCAAATTCTCTTAGGAAATAAGCTATTGTTCATTGCGAGTATACATTCATCAATTGTTTGATTCCAGACAATGTCTGATGTTAGCCACACGATGAGCCATTGCCAAATTTCGCCAAAATGTTTAGTTTTAGTTTCGAAAGTATTTCTGTTTCAGTGTACTCTTGATTTTACTTGTTTATTATCTTATACCCGTATATAACGGGTGGATAAATTCCACCAATGATCTTACCACAATGTCATTATTCACCATGGTGGTTCTTGTGAGCCCACTATGGACAAGTTATTTGTCTTTGGTCCATTAAATGAATTATTATTATTATTATTATTATTATTATTAATATTGTCATTATTATTATTATTATTATATAAGTACTGGTACTTATCCATCAACTCGAGACAGAAAATTTTCCTCGAAAATGAGCTAAAAGGCTATTTATTTATTTTAACAAACGGGATCGCAGTCACTTTAGTAAATTTTGATTATATTTCAGTAAAAAATCTGACTAACGCTGTAAGTCAGCAACATCAGAAATGAATGTAATCTATGGCATCTCATAGATGGGTGGAAGTACTAAATCAAACAGCCAGTACCAGAAGGCGTGATCACAGTTATCACAGAAAATTTCCGATGCAAGTGGAAACGACAGGAAACAGGAAATCCGACAGGAAACTAACTCTTATAGTTAGTTTGTTCTGGGGCATGCAGCTTCTTCTTAATTTCAGCATGCAAATCAAAGCGGGCGTCCCACGAGGTGGGAGAAGGAATTCGTGGATCTGCATCCTGGTAAGGCAGCCATTCATAGATTCGTGTGCCGAAAATCCAGATGAAAAGGGACGAAACTTCTCTTGGATCTCGGTGGAACGCGAACATCGACATTTTCCAGAGGAGTTGGTGAATCATACATATTTTGTACAATCCTTGCCAACGTGACCAGGACAGTCTGCACACGGCGCACAGTGGGGCCAAATGACCGTTTTCCGTCAAAAATTCTGAAATTTCCTACAGCCACGTTTTTTAAGGTGCTGAACACGAAAAAAATTCCACAGCCCATTATTTTTGTTTTTCCATATTATGCAGGATAACCTAATTACTGAAATATCTTCTGAAGGGGGTTTCGACCAAATTTCATATGGTACCTAACCCCCTTAATTGTTTGAGTAGGTCGAATTTGACATTTTTGCACAGGAGCGCTTGCGCAAAACGTGCGCTACGCACACTAACTTTGTTATTCCAAACGAGAACCCCGTTTTTCTGGCAAAATCATTACCGTATCAACGTTCTGTAACTAATACACACGTTCTGTAACTAATCAATGTTCTGTAACCAATATAGGGAACAAAACCCGGCTAACCGAAACTGACATTTTCGGAAAATCGAATTTTTCCCGCCTTTGCCCCACCGTGCGGGCAAAGGAGTCTCCGAAGTGTCAAGGGCAAAGGAGTATCCTTCCTTTCCTTCCTTCCGTTTCCATTCCTTATACCGTCGTCGTTGAACTCCCCAATCGCATCCGTATTGCAGTAGGCCATTTTCAGGAAACGCCGCAGCACTTTTTCTAACTCACTTGTGTACTTCGAGTGCATCAAATTATTTCAACAGTCAAAAATAGAGGTGGCCGGGGTGTTCGAGCGGGCTAGAGCGTCCGATCGTCATATCCCCGTGTGGGATAAAAGTTCGCGGCGTCTCAAGTTCTCGCCTCGGGCGGGTACCAAAAAAAGGTTTGAAAATACTGCATGTGCTTACCCGACCAAGCTCCGCTCTCTGAACTACCAAAAATGTGATGTTTTCATTCCAATATTATTATGCAAACGGTTATTACTACACCGCTCTCTCATTCCCTAAATCAACATTCGGAATCCGGTTTCCTATTATTACAGAACAGCGTTCATCTGACCCGACTAATATATCAACTCCTCCCCCTCGAATACTCAGGGCGATCGCACATTATTCAAGGAATCGCGAAATGCGAGAGGGATAAAACGTGAGTGATGGAAGTCCACATTACTCATATCTACAACGGTTGAAGGGAGAACTAGGGTCTTCAGGCTTGATTGAAGAAGAACTTGAGAAAAATAGAGAGTTGAAAAATATCGTAGCACTCAAAAGATTGAAAAAATATGTGCCTACCCTTTTTATAGATCGAACATTTGAATAAACGATTGTCGTAAAATCCACCAACTGCGGGGAGAAAACGGTTCAAATTTGTGATACCTATTTGGTGAACATTTAAAAATATTCTGATACAAATATTCTGGAAAAATATTCTGGTATACATAGGTAACTAAACTAGTATAGGTACCTAACTAAAACCCCATACACAGCCTTCATATTGTATCCCTTCCTTACATTTTAGTTGAAATTTGGCGCTGACTTCAAAATTTTTGTTGTATTGGCTTTGAATAAATTACGTTCATTTTTTTGTCCAGCATAACAATTATTTTTTACTTATGACGTGATAAAGCTTTTTTGAAGTTGTTTTTCTTTTTAAAAAAATTTAAACTCCAAGCTCTCTAATGACGAAGTGATTTAAGATAACCTCGACACATTTAAAAAAATAAATAAATTCATTCTTTTATTGAAAAAAATACGAAGGAAAACATTGTGATACTAAATATTAAGAAATAGATGCCCTACACTGCAGCTTGCGAATGCTACTCCCCCATATGAGGAAACCCTCGTGCTTGGGGGAGGAGTCACACTTCTTTATTGTAGGCACACGTCGATAAATGCTTAAGATTAATTACATACGACTTCGAGTGGTCTTATATCATGCTTTATAATGGCAAGTTATGAATTAATATCATTAAATAACTTTTTCACCAGTCGTTTAAAAGAATCCAAAGTCGGAGCATCCCTAATATTCACGGGCAGACTATTATAAAGTTTCGCACCACGGTACAGACATGACCGCTGACCCGCCGTAGTCAGGCGGAAGGGGACTATAATGCTCCCGCAACCACGGGTTTTTGATTTATTTATTAGGTAATAAGATCCTGTCTGGATATATTTATAGGTTTCAATTAAAGTGATAATATTGACAGTGGCAGCAAAAGTTGGAACTTGAAATAATCTAAGCAGCTCTACAGAAAGGAAACGCCTATATTTTTTTAGACGAATTTTTATTGGAGATTTTTGGGCAATTATGAGAGGTTGAACTGTTGTAATGTGTAACTGTGTAACTGTTGTAACTGTGTAACATTGAATCTAACAATTAAAAGTGAATATGAAATTTTGGAATGGATGAAAATTGAATTGTACATCAAAGTTCCTAATGATGTACAATAGTTAGCAGTCAATCCCATATATTAAACCATATCCCTCCTTGCTGATTTCCACCCATTACGATCTCTCTACTGTTGGTATTTATAGAAAAAACAAAACGAGCAAAGATTCCAGACAGGAAATTCTAATAATAAATCACTGGGCGTTTTGATTATGCTTTCCCCCTCCAATTTATCACGTCGCGGAAAAATGAGACCAGCAAATAGCCCTTGATATATACAGATAGCATCATCGCCGCCCCGGCCTCAATTCCTCTAGATGTGCCTTCGCAAGTCCTCAGCTGGAGGAGCATCAGTCTTGTTGCAGAGAGGCTAATTTCCTGCGGCAAGAAATGAAGTGGGAATATCTTGAGAGCATCTCAACGAGCCGTTGAATTTGTTGTTGACTGAGTGACGGAAAACAAGGCCGCAATGGGATTTTTGAATAGCGGAAGCCGTACCATAATCTGACCGTGAACAATAATAACGAGGATATGGTTGAAAATCTAAGGAATTGGTAACTAAAGCCGTTTTTGCATTGGTTTATAATTTATTATTTTCAATAATTAGGTAACCTTTGGAATCGACCATGAAAAAAAATTTAACCCCCGTCCCACCAACCCTCAAAATTTGATGGTTTCTTTTAAGGTATGTAGAATCCGAAAAGCAATTAAAAAAATTCTGTCCGCCACCGTACTTAGCACTTTTTTTAGTTACCGTGAACCAAAATTAATGAAATTTGGTTTGCAGGTCCCGTCCGGGGTCTAGCTGGTCCGCAAAGATCGACGTTGCAGTCAGTCAAGGGGTTCAAAATAGGGGTTGAAAATTTCATAACGCCGTAGCTCCAAAACTTTCATTAGAAGGGTATGGTTTTTTAAAACTGATCTTGAACTAAAAAATTTTTTGAGACCAGCCGTTTGTTTGCACCGAAAAGCTTCGTCAACATGATCGTGAATCAAACGGTATAAATCCGGCCCAGATAATTATCATCGCTAGGGAGCACCTGATTATAATCAAGGAAAATACCTTGAAACGTAAACCATCAAATTTTGAGGGGGGGGGGGGGGGGGGGGGTAAGAATTTTTTTTCATGCTCGATTCCAATGGTTCATTATTGAAAATAATAAACCAAAAAAAACCAAGGTATGAAATCGAGTTGGTTGTTCTGTGATAGGTATTATTTCATACGGCTCTTTTAGATTTTGTTGACAGGTACTTTTGCAACATGAACCAACGTTATCCTTCATGAATAACAACAAATAATATTAATGACTGAATTATTGAATCCCGCGCATTTTTATGAAATGTAATTCCCGGGATGGCTCCAGTTTTCAATGTTGGTCTTTCCTGGGAGGGAGCGCGACGGTAGGTACTGACCACAGCGGCGTCTACACAGGTAAATTATGACACAATAGTTTATTACACAACGGTTTATAATTTTCCTTACGCTTCATGAATAACAACAAATAATTAATTATTGAATTATTGAAGCCCTCGCATTTTTGCGAAACTGTAATTCCCGGGCCGGTTCCAGTACGCGATTTAGGGCTTTCCGGGGGGGGGGGGGGGGGCAAGAGGGTAGGTATCGACCACAGAATACAGTGATCTACTCAGAAGGGGCTTCTATACAGTAAATAATAAACTGTTGTGTAATAATTTGCAGCGTTTCTGTTTATGAATCTTCTTCCCGCTCTGCCGTTTGCCAAGCCAAGCCAAATGCTTTTTATACGGGATGCTATAATTTTTATTTATTAATTTAATTTTTTTTTCTCCTATAACCCTGGATTAACTTAGGCCGCATATCCCGGGAGGGGACCCCTTACTTGAACGCTACTTGAGATTATTTTTATTGAACCTTTTGCCCTAACAGGCTTCACATAACTCTACCGCAGGTGAAGAGAATCGCCGCTGGAGCCGCGACCCCCAACGTTTATTTATATGCTCTCTTCGTCCTGGATAATTACAATCCAGGTTATCCTATATGCGTCGTATTTATACCGAGAAACGGTCAAGTTGATGTAGTTTTTCCCTCCGACGTCCCTGCTTGCTTACTTCGGGCATTTATACGAGTAGGCTGTACCCAACTTGTTTGTGACGGTTGTGACATTCGACAAAGGGATTACCAACTCTGAGATCGTCTAGCTAATCAGCGCCAAGTTTTGAAACATGGTGCGAGCACGCTCGTATCTCATTTAGCTCCTTTTCAACTTCCAGTGTGGATGTATACGCGAAGGCGGTATGTACGGCTGAGTTCAGGAACCAGGCCTTCTTTAGCTACCGAAAGCGCATCCCAGAACTTTCTCAACTTTTAATAACGTCGTAGGAAACTTTTGTCGTCGTTCACGAACAAACCCCGGAGGAGGTGATGATAAAGTCTGAGGATCTAATGAATCCGGAGGGAGGATCTTCACTGCAAACAACCTACAGTTACTCAGCTTCAGCATTGAGCAGTACCGTTCAGGCTCTTCCGAGAGGTATGGGGCAACAACCTGGCGTTCGGTTCTCAGGTTGTGGTCGGAACTTTGAGATCCGACTATCCTGCGATCACGAACTTCAGGAGCAAGTGGCTGTGCAAGAAACAGCAAAATAAAACGACATTTTTCCCTGATAGTTGCTGTAGTCACCTATGGATGTGGGACGCGGACGATGTCAGATGCACAAAATGCATGCAGATCCATCATAATCCCTAGCATCATACTGCAAATTCAGATGATCTGTCGAGTAGGCCATTAAAATTTCAAATTACAAGAACCATCAAGTTTAATGTTTTTCGCGGAACAGTCAGACAGACAAACGTGACATACAAATGACACGCCTCACAAACTTTCAGCCACAAGAAATGAGTCCGAAAGCTGATGATAATTATGTTATAAGCTATTGGCACATTTTATATAACTACCTAGTACTTACACCGCTCAAGTAACTGTTTGGTAAAACCTATAAAATAAGGGAAGGAGATTAAAATAAGTAGGGAATTTACAGTTCAGAAACGTTCAACGTTCATCAGTTTCATGTCCAGAGCTAACTGAAAACATCTGCCGAATTTCAAGAGGAAGAACGCTGAGGGAGTTGGAGCATGTTTGGATGGCTAGGGATTGCCTTACAAGTTCTGCAGATTTAAATGGCATTACAAAGTCTACTCTGGTGTTGTATGCCGGAGGAATAAAAACTTGGAATGGAAAAACGGAAACTATCGCGTTGAATGGCAGTTAACCGTCTACTTTATTAGGTTGAACAGAGAAAAGTTAATTTCTGCACCGTTCGGAAACCGTAACTCTCAAACATTCGAAGGCTGAAAAACAGCACTTGTTCATTTAAACGTAGGTTTGTGGCTTGTGAAAACAGGGTTTAGTAACAATCTCAATACACACTCTTCTCTCATCTTTCTTCTATTCTTTTTAATAGCATCAACACTTTTTTGTCCTGACCATTATATTTTTCACTATGTGCCATGAGTAACCATTATTGTTATAATGTGGCTTACGTATTTATATAAATGAACAAATAAATGCTATTCACATTTTTATTACAAGTTGCAAGTTTTATGCAGCAGTAATTTTCAGTGTTAATAAACTATATATTATTCATTTTGATTGTTAGGAGTGGCAAAAAATAATTCTGTAAGCCGCAGAAAATCGAGGCATCTAGATCATTCCGTGTCAAAATTCTATAAATTGTAGTAAAAATTGAAAGAGTCGCCATAATTAGTAGTTCCAATCTGATCACATCAAGCAACGTTTCATTCATTCATTTACACGCTATTGATTGACTGACTTAGAATTACGTGACTTTGAATTAGGCAGGATATAACAATAATTTGGATGACTTAGAATTAAGTGACTTATCATTAGGTAGGTACTTTAAGCTATGGAATGAGAGGTTATGCAATTGACAATGATTGAATATTTAAATAGTTATGATTGTGACCAGTAATGTCAAGAAAGGATTATGTAACTATGGAATGAGGGGTGGTTATAGTTTTGGTGGGGAAATTTGGTTTTATATATTATTTAAGTAGTTTTGAGTAAACGGTTGACAACCCCTTAACATCTCTCTTAAAATTTATATTTTTGTCTTCATTTTCTACCAAGTATGCAATTTCCTTAATTATACGTTTCTGTAAATTTGGTTCAAAACAGCAAATTTTCCAATCATCTTCTACTACAGGATTGTGTGTTGAGATGGCAATATGTTTGGCTAGGGCAGTTGGATATCTATCGTTATCTGGGTGTTTTGCACTATGTTCGAAGGCTTTTTTTTATTATCAATTGTGTGGCCTTTCATTCTTTCAACTCCTAGCTGTTTTGTCTCACCATAGTAATGGGCATTTCAATCTTGGCATTTTATCTCGTACACTATATCACTGATTGCGTTTTTATTCAGGGGGTTATATCCTACCTAATTCAAAGTCACGTAATTCTAAGTCATACAAATTACTTATCGTCATATCATCTAGTACTCTAAGCCACAAACATTACTGTCATCCCACCATATTCCTCAAACTAGTTAATAGGTAGGTAGGTAAAATAATATCAATTCTAGAACAAACTTCCTCCTTCTCCTCACAGACTACAAAAAAAATCCTTCCTCCATCTATAACTCACACTATAATAGCATCCGTTACAATTCCACCCAAGTCCCACAGCCATCTCCTTCCTTGTTGTTAGCCTTTTGTAATTTCATTAAGCCACTTCAAGTTTTTACTCATCTGAACAATTCTATTCCAGTTACTCATCTGAACAATCATCCTCATTATATAAGGAAGTAGCTCTCAACATCAAACAATACCTACTCTTAAGTTTTACCTATTAATTTGAACGTTATAACTAACCATTACTCTCATTATTGCTATTACCGTTACTTCTCATTAGTTCAATAAATAGTTCAAAACACATAATAGGTACTGCCACTTACTTCCATCACCAATACCAGTACCAAACAACGAGTGGGTAAATATGGGTGTCCCACAGTTACGCCCATTTGGTACTTGAAAACGGAAACATTTTTTCGATACAATACTCATACTTGGATCACTCTGCAATTCGCATACAAATTTTATGAGACTATTGTTCCAGTCTTAAATATTTATACACAACAAGTACCATAGCAAAAATGTTTAGTCGAAACGTATATTATTCCGAAGACTTGGAAAGTATAATGGGCCATATTGTGGCCTGGATAGCTCTATCCTTCAGAGTATTTGCTCAAAATCACCAACGTTCACGTTTCCTTACGTAGGTACGTTTGAAGCCAAACTCGTTAGCATATGCTTCGACAAAATTTTCCGTCAGATGCTAGTGGAATTCTACGTTCTGTTGACCCGCCTGTATATTCCAAAATTCAGCTCATCGCAAACAATGAATCACTGCAATATTAGGAGAAAACATTAGGAGAGAATCAATGCAACATTACACGTTCTCACAACATGAAAATAATATATATAATTTATGTACTTATCTGCTTGTTACATGTTTGGTTGTCAAGTTATTTACAATTTAATATAACTTTTACATAAATCTCTGGAAGTACACGAGTTGAAGTTGATAAGCTATTTATGGTTTCTGGTAGTAGTTAACCTATTATAATGTTTCATAAACATAGGAGTAGTCTGATGATGATTTTGTCACAAGGAAATTCAATATGGAACTTGCAAAGCTTGTAGCTTTGATTGCTATTGGCAAGGCAATACCAGGGACCAAATGAGTTGCTCCGCGTACTTAATATATACCTACCCTGCTTAATCTGAAACGTGTACGTGCATCGTGAAAACTCGGAGCAGTAGTTGAGGGTAATCTATTCAATGAAGAGAGTGTACAGTATGGGGGAACGAATGGAAACCCTACGATAGAATTATTCTGTTGAAGGGAGGGAACGTTCAGAGAACAAGTTTTAACTGTGTTAGTTCCCTACTGCTCTATTAGTGGTCGAGCGGTTGCTTGCCGAGTCTTCAAATGACTTCCTCCAACTAAAAGCCACCGTTTGAACCACTTGAAAGCATACTTGGCTCGCAAACTTCGATTTATTTGATATCGTTGTTTCTCTCGTGACAGTCATAATTGAAAAACAAAAATAAATAGACTGTCAAACCAAATTTGAATCACTACCTATTGAGTTTAGATTACTCGAAATGGCTCTCGGTAGAAAATCCAATTTCCCATCAGATAAATATCTAGGGTGTGACAGTGGCTGTTCTCGAGCTATTTTTTCTACTGGTGGAGACGGGGTCGCTTGGCGGAAGCCTAATCGATATCCCTTCTTAATCGGTGATAATCTCGCTGGTCCAGGAGGAGGGCTCTCGAGGGTCCACCCCCACTGTCACAAGGTTGTTATGTCTTCCAGTTCGGACAGTAGTCTGACTGCGTGACATGCTTTGCTCAGTAATGGTATTGTGGGTTTTATTGACAATGTTAGAAATGTATGGGCTATTACACAACCATCAAAATTACAACCCCCTCCACAACCATCAAACTGAGTCCTATTATGTTCTTTTAAAATCGGAAACCTTCTATTTTCCACTGGTACAAGTAATTTATTATTATTCCAAATAGTAAATACTTACTAATTAAGCGTAAATAATTCATACTATTCTAGGTATATTCTTCTAGTTACGCTGAAATCTGCACTACTACTCTTGAAGACGGTACCAACCAAAATTCATTGGGCGGAAATCTGTAGCCGTTGCCAGGATGTTGTTAAAGATTAGTTACAAGAAATTCAAGTCTCACCCACCAAATTAATTAAATTGAATCCCAAATTCAAGCGCATTATGTAATCACTGCAAAACACCTCCGTCTTGTTAAAATATATTTCCAGGTTTTTCAGTGTTGGTATATCCCACTGTCCAGTACAATTCCCTCGACATTTCGTAGGGAGCTCACAGCTTAGCTTAAAAGCCTGTCATCTTAGGCCATAAAAAAAAAGGTCTGTTGTGTTTATTCTCTCTGGGATTAAAGGGGATTCGTCCGTGAACATCCAGAATTCAAGGTATTTAAAAACGTTCGCAGCTCAACACAACTGTCCCCTCGGAATGTGAATGTCTGCCTTTAGTGAAGAGGGCCTAAACAATATTTGTTTCCATAATTTTTTTCTTTAAATAGATCTGTGATATTTTATATTGATTTATTCTCTCTGAAGTCGCCCAATTCTATTTAAGCACAACTTTGAACCAGAGACAGACAAAGAAGAAAACCGCTGCAAATCCCTACGCAACGGTTTATTATTTTGTACAGAATACCCTTCTGTTACAGATCACAGCTCTCCGTATAGATAACCCTTCTATATTATATATTATTATGTACATATTATGTAGATCGTGGACCCTCCGTAGGTTAGTACCTAACCCCGTACTCGTTACTAGGTACCTACCTAAATCACGAGTTAAATGTTGCTAAAATAATTCTGTCGATGACAAACAGTAACTAAAATGGCAAGAAGAAAGCAAATAATGAAGTTCTGAAGGAAAATTTTTGACTGTGGGTCTGGATAATTTTCGTTTAATATTTTCAATAATAAACCTTTAGAATCGAGCATGAGGGGGAAAAAAATCCTATTTGGGTTATAGTTGGCTCGCCAAGCTCGGCGTTACTGTCAGTCAACTCTAAGGGGTTCAAAATAGGGGTCGAAATTTTCAGAACGCCGTAGTTCAAGAACGTTCAATAGAAGGGTATGTTTTTTACGTTTTTAAATTGATTTCTAACTCGAGAACTTTTTGAGACCACCCGGACGTCCAGTACTTCGTTGAGAGTCAGGCTCTAAAGTTAGGTTCCGTTAACATAAGCGTGAATGAAAACATTGATGACAGATACTGTATAAATCCAGTCCAGATATCACTGGTAGGGAACAACTGATACGCATGGCTGTATGAAATCGAGTTTTTATTTTATTATTTCATTTCAGGAAAGATGTAGAAGTATAACAGTAACGAGGAAATGTACGAGTATGAAGGTAGCTCCAACGTTCTTCGACTACTGAATATTAAATCAACGATTTGAATGTGTTTAACACAACCATTTCGAGCTTGATTTTAACTGCGTAATAATTTATTTTCATACAAGTTATTGAAAAAAAAACACAATCCATTGAATGTATTAGAGAATGTTGTGGGTGGGTAGTCGGAGGGGGGGACATGATTGTTTTGACCATCAAGCGATGATTGATGCGTTTCCTTTAGTACCTACGTTGAATCAGGGCAAGTAGGTAATAGTCACTCGGTTTGCAAGCTACAAGAAGACCGTACATATAACTTGAATGCAAGTGCATATTATGTACTATATCAGTTACCTACTTTACAAGTTCAACAAAAATGAAGAAAGCTTTAAAACACAAAAAAACGCTGCAAATTATTACACAACGGTTTATTTTTTACCCGTTTATTTGCCCCTCCCGCGTAGATCACTGTTTTCTGTGATCAGTACCCTCGAGCCCCCAACGGGAAAGCCCTAAATCGAATACTGGAGCCGGCCCCGGAATTAAAGTTTCATACAAATGCGCGGGATTCAATAATTCAATCATTAATTATTGATTAAGCGTTTGTATTCGTGAAGCAGAAGGCAAATAGTGAACCGTTGTGTAATAATTTACCTGTATAGGTGCCTCTTCTACGTAGATAGTATAATGAACCGCTGTGTAGTACATTACCGTTGTGCAATAATTTACTGTGGTGTAATAATTTACCGTTGCGCAATAATTTACCGCTGAGTAAAAATCTACCCACTAATAGGTACTTCAACGTTTGTTCAAGTTGCAAAAGTACCTACCAACAAAATCCAAAAGATACATCATTTTGGAATGAGCCTTTGGAATCGAACATGAAGAAAATGTTAACCCCCCTTCAAAATTTGATGGTTTACGTTTCAAGGTATTTAGAATCCGAAAATGCAATAAAAAAAAATTTCTGTCTGTACGCCGTACTTCGCACTTTTCTTAGTTGCAATGAACCGAAATAAATGAAATTCGGTTTGTAGGTCCCGTTTGGGGTCCAGTCAGCGTTACTGTCAGTCATCTCTAAGGGATGAAAAATAGGGGAAAAATGGATTTTCAGAACGCCGTATTTCGAAAACTTTCAATTAGAAGGGTATGATATTGTTTACGTTTTTAAAATGATCTTGAACTAAAAGATTTTTGAGACCATCCGGAGCATTGTACGACCAGCCATTCGTTTGCACCGAAAATCTTCGTCAACATGATCGTGAATCAAACGGTATAAATCCGGACCAGATAAATAATTGCTAGGGAGCACCTGATTATAATCACGGATGGCTGTATGAAGTCGAGTTGGTCGTTCTGTGATATTATTCCACTTTAAAAATGATGGATCTTTTGGATTTTGTAGATAGGTACTTTTGCAACTTGGACAAACGTATATTGGGTAAATTATTACACAACGGTAAATTATTAATTTATTACACAACGGCAAATTATTACACAACGGTTTATTATACTATCTACGCAGAAGGGGCATCTATAATACAGGTAAATTATTACTCAACGGTTTATCGTTTACCGTACGCTTCATGAATAACTACAAATAATTAATGATTGAATTATTGAATCCCGCGCGTTTCTATGAAACTTTAATACTCGGGCTGGCTTCAGTAATCCATTTAGGGCTTTCGTGTGGGGACCTCGAGGGTACTGACCACAGAAAACAGTGATCTAAGCAGGAGGGGTATCTATACGGGTAAATAATAAACGGCTGTGTAATAATTTGCAGCGTTTTTTATTGCATTTTCGGATTCTAAATACCTTGAAACGTAAGCTATCAAATTTCAAAGGTTCATTATTGAAAATAATAAACCAAAAATCGCGGTCCTCGGTCGCATAATACTGGTATCTACTAGACTGTGACTGATTATACTCTATGAAAATTTTGATTGCCTACGATTTTTCGTTCATTCGCGAGAAGGCAACACGCCAGTTTAGCAAGCCCTGGATCACTTGGACCCACGAGCATACCCAGGCGTTTCAGTGCCAACCTTGATTTATTATACAGTCAGGAAATGAAAGCTGTATATCAATGTACGAATGTAGCACAGTCGCGGTTCGTCGATCCTGGAAAAATAAATCAAGGTAATTCACTCTTCCGAACGACTTGATGTGTTTGTAAAACCATTTCGAGCTGGATTCGAACTGCGTAGTGGGGTGTCATTTTCATGCAAGTTTCATTCAAATATTTGTATTTGAGAATGTCGGGGTCAGCGGTTGTTTTGAGCACCAACGTTAACGACACTCCGCCGTTTTGTGATGGGCAACTCGAAAGTAATTAATTCAGTGACGAAGCTCGCTTGAAGGTGACGAAGCTTTTACAGCGGCGTTTCTCATTCAATAGGTACATATTGATTCAAGGCGATTGGGTTGTCTCTTGGCCTGTACGTCTCCCCCCAACTACAAGAGACTATCAGCGGTTCAATTACCTGCGTCCAATACGAGGTTTGCGTTGCCGATGGGCATCATCAGCAGTTTACAGTCATCAGTTTGGGAAACATGTCGTGCTAACTGGTATTATCCGTCGGGCGAGGGGTTCGTATTTTTATATTACACGGCTTCTCCGAGCGGATAAGCTAATTTGCTGGGGAAGCTCAAATGGACGAAACCTGGCGTCGAGTCCGTGAAATGATGCACAGAAGGTTGCGACTTCCCAGCGGTGATTTGTACTGGGAGAGAACAAATTTTCTTGATTACAGTGTCATAATGGAATTGTCCTCAAGGTCTTTTGACCAACTAGGATTTAACCAACCATACGCATAAACATTCCTGCTGCACGTTTTATCAAAAATTCATTCCGTCTTCCTATGCCAAAACTTCTGTCTACTGCTACTGATGTGATAGTCTCAACTATTACCAAGTTTTCAAACATTTTATCTGCAGAATGCTATTGCTTAGGCCTACCTTTGACTTCATCACTACCAAAAACTGGATAGCCTTGTTTTGATATCTGAAACGTAAACGGTTTTTTGTCCTCCAGAAGTGACATTACCACTTCTATCAGTAGGTATCCTATTTCTTGTAACCACCATACTTTCTTCTTCTTATTATTTTTATAAGCATAAGCATAAGCATGGGGCGAAGAAATAATTTTCCAGAAATTAATGTGTGCCGTCATCTACATACATGTATAGTGAAGAATCATCAATTTTCAGCTCAAAATATCCTCTAAGAATTCTTTGGTGGAAATATGGTGGGGGCGTCGAAAACGTGTGTTGTAGATGACGTAACAACATTCAAAATATAATAACGCTTTTCCGCCCGAAGTTTACTGCATAATTATAGTTCCCCATAGCCGCTTGAACCGTTTAATTTAAAAAAACACAAAAGGTCCGGTTATGCAGCATGCCTATAAGAACGAAGTTTCAGAGAAATATTCCTGCTACTGTGTAAAAATATGATTTACCTAGCGTGAAACCACACCACTTTTCACAGCATTAAATAATTTTTTCGTTATATTAGCCATTTTTACCGAATTTTGACCCTCATGAAGTCAAATTTGAGAAAAATATTTTTATCATCGAAATATTCCCTCCGTCGCGACTCACTATCACACACAACTTCACGTGATAGCAATAATAATGATCACATTGATAAATTGATAATATTGACCAATAATATTGATTTTAGCCCTTAGGCAATACCAAATTTTACCCCCAAAAATCCAAATTTGACGCCTATTAGGTATGAAAAAACATGATATTTTTCTGTCTTTACTCACCGTTCCATTCGATTTTGCGATTTTATATAAATTGTTCCCCATTTCAGCCGGTTTTACCGACTTTTGACCCCTAAAAACTCAAACGTTACATAGTTTACTTGTGTTCACTTAGAATTTATAATATTGCACATTTTCGGTCGCATCTTTTTGTTTGGTAATGCGAACATTTTGGCGAAATTCGGAATTTTTATAATGTACCCAAGGTCAGATATCGTCTGGAGTGACACAAAAATAAATAAATAAATAAATATGTATATATGCATAAAAACCAAACAATAAAAAATACATGCATATATGCATTATGTTTTTGTTAAAATCTAGGTGTAAATTCAGGATGCTCTGAAACGGCTTTTCCTATAAAAAATGTTCAAAAATTCACGTTCTGAAAATTTTGGACCCGTTGTAATAGCTTCATTTTCTTCCAAAATTCGCTAAATGAAAAATAGCTGTATACATCGCTCACCCGTTTAATTTCGGATCATAAACCTGACACCATCGACTGTTGTGGTGGATAACCCCTGGGTTGGTATACGATGGAGGGAATTCAATTCAATTTGCGTCAAACTCCCGCGTAGTTTGGAGCTGTGCCATTTTTCGGAGCTTTATCGGTGCCCCAAAGACTTTTAACGATCGGGAACTCGTAACGAGGGTAATATGATTGCTCCAAAACTATATAATGGGCCTTTGAAAGCCAAGTTTTCAAGAGTCAACTGTAGACAAATTGAATTTACGGCTCCAAAGAAAAGCTTGAACATCGGTTACTGGGGTTTCAAAAGGGGATCAGCGCTTAGAGGTTCCATTCAAGTAAGAGAAAATGATACCTTCTCTTCTGGCACTACTAAGCTGCTTCCTACTGTAGTAAGCACTAGTATGGCGGATGGGCTAGAATCAAACAGAGAATCATAAATTCTGTCGGTCTGGCAGTGTTACGGTTCTAGGCCGTCAATATTGCCTCATTACTGGTGGATTGTTGATTGTTGGGTCAGGTCTGGAAGTACTTTCCTTAAGAGCCAAGTACCTTGTTAAATTCTTTGTCTGCAGGGTAAAAGGAATTATTGGTTTGCCCTTTGCAGAACCAAACACAATTCGGTGATATAAACGGCAGTAAGCAAATCCTTCTTCTTCTCCACAGATACCTACGGGATTTCGACCTTAGTGGCATGTTCAGGTTTGTCATTTTCCCCCTCCTTAAAAAGCTGATGGTATTGAAATCTTCGCTTTCTTCCAAGGAGGTTTTGTAAAGCAGCACTCCAGGCTGATCTCGCTTATCATAGCCATCCCAACTAGTTTCCACTGGAAAGATTCTTTGTTGGTTCTCACAGTAGGTACGTAATTTTAGTTGCTTTTTGAGCAAACTAGCAAAACTGTAAATTGCTCTTTCCTATATCTGTAACTTTAAATGGTAGGCATTTTCTTCCCCGTATCTCTGATGAATACGTACTTAGCACTCAAGTCGTAGGCTGTATCGTCATAGTCATAGATGGTACTAGGTGATTTTCTACCTAATGGTAGTTTTTATTTTTTTCCCACAAAATTCACTGAGATTTGCTTAAAACGGATTAATATGATGCGCAATTAGTAGTATAAACTGGCGATAGGCAGAACGAAAATAATATTTGTATCAGGTGCAGACGGATTTTGCCAGTGGGACTACAACTTACTACATTGTTCAGTCAACAAATAATAAATAAATTAACAGCAGACCCGAAACAAATAATATTAGTGACGACCGCTAGTAATTACGTTACCAACAAGATTCTCGTTCGCGACCCGTTGTACACTACGAATAAGTGTGAATATGGAGAAATCTGAGGATAAAAAGCAATTTAACCCCTTTTCGCCATCAGCACTGGCAAAAATATTACTGTCAATAGTGTTATGTGCACATGACTCCCTTTACACTAAAGCATCAGAAATTCACGCACATAATGCCAACTGCCCAATTGAATAGCTTCCCACCTATTATCATAGCCTTTAGCGTCCTATACCCAATTATACAGAAAAACTTTTAGTACCACCAGCCACATATCTAATTTTTCCCAAATTTTCACTTGACCTTCTTTACTCTGCAGGTACAGAATTATTAGTAGGCGAGTAATCACTTCCAACGTACTTTCCAGTTAGAAGAAGGTGGCCATCACAACACCTTCGTCTAGAATCTAGTTTAGAACATCTACCGTGGGTCTATCTCACACAACAGCAATCGCATTCACGTTAAAACACCTTCACACATTCTCCCTTAAACACCTATTCACATTTTCGTAAAAACCTACCGACAAGTTTACTATTTATCACGTTCGGTCTCTTTCGGTCTTCATGAAACTTGGAAACTACTTCTCCTTCCATTGTGTTTATAACTTCATTGGCAGGGGCCATATACGATAGTATGCGACGTACGCTGAGTTTGTGAGTGTTGGGTGTGATGTACCTGTAAATCGTAAACGATGCAGCCTCTATACCACTA
Source organism: Leptopterna dolabrata (assembly GCA_954871275.1). Taxonomy (NCBI): domain Eukaryota; kingdom Metazoa; phylum Arthropoda; class Insecta; order Hemiptera; family Miridae; genus Leptopterna; species Leptopterna dolabrata. The sequence goes on along the minus strand of OX940988.1, from coordinate 4,880,148 downwards.
TAATAACTGTTCAGTTGCTCAACTCCAAAATATGTGACACACTGTTGAAATATTTATAAATTAACTCACACTTTATTTTCCGACCGTTTTCACTCAGTAGCAACGAATAAAACGCTGAAAAGTCCTTGTCACATGGGTTTATTATTCTATTGGACATACCTACAGAAATGTTGGCTGTTCATTTAATGTTTCTATCATGTGAAATAATTGAAATAGCTATATTTCTGATGGTTTCCACCAATTTTGGCCCCCAAAACACAAATTAGGTACGCTCCTTTTTTTTTTTAATAAATTATCTCTGATCATTGATAGTACCATTTAATCGTCTTGATCCACCTGTTGACACGTTTTCCAGTGTTATTCTACAAATTGATGGTGATTTCAGACGATTTCTCAGGTTTTTGACTCATAAAAAATCATTTTCGGGAGCTGAACATTTGGTAGAACCTCGATTTTCCACACATTGGTCAAAATCGACTTCATACTCGGTCTTCTCGTCGATACCTCAAAAGCTCTTGTTACTAACGTGTTACTAGCTTCGTTCGCGGTGTGTTTTTCTGACGGTCTGGGAACCGTCTGAAGCCACTTTTCTGATCGTGCCAACACGCATGCGCCACCAATACCAACTTTCAAACTCACGATGGACCGGGTACACCGCGAACGCTTGGGAAGGAAATCTGACTGCAACCGCTGTGCTACCTGCAAATGTCTAACCTTCCTAGTGTCGCGTCCCGTGTCGTCGTCGATCTGGATTTTTTTCTGCTTTCTGATTCTGACATTTGTTATACAAATCATACCTACCTAAATTAAGGTTTATTGAAAGGCTGTGACTCGTGCATGTGTGAGAAGTTCATATATGTCATCATTGATCTCTGCTAATTTATTTCTTCTTTTTATAACAATAGGTAATACTAACGTTCGTCCTATAGGTCATCGTTGATTTCAGCTAATTTATTACTTTTTTCATTCTTCAACTTACTCAAGTCTTATATTACGATTATTCCTATGCTTCTGATGAATGGGTAGACTATCTTCTATATATATGTTCCTAGTTGTAATATAGTTCCTATGTTTTGCTTCGAGTATTCATCTCTTACCAATGTTATGCATTCCTTTATCTCAACTTGTACTTGGTCGAAGTATTTTTAATAAAAATAAATCGAAATCTCTGTAGTTTTCTTCCTAACTAATGACCTAATGGGATGTTTATCAAATTCGGTGATACCAGTGTACTTCTGTGGAATAATTGGCGACTGAAGAAATACCTAATCGAAAGTTTGAAGTTCGATGTTAGGTACCTAACTAATTTTGCTGATAACTGACTACACATTCTTCATGTGCTCATTTTTTGTTAATATAGCCTATGTATTCGGTTTCCTCAAGGGTAAATAATCTGATAAAACGGCTGAAATCACCGGAAACGTCTACAAAAAAAGGTAGCATAAACTGTGAATTCAGCCAGAAAAATACAATTTCAACAATCGAAGATAATTTTTCAAAATTAGGAGTCTTCGAGTGGGCCAAAATTGGCAAAAACCAACAATTGCTAGGCCAGTTCTTGGAACACACACGGTAATCGTAAAATTAGGTAGGTAAGTGGCACTAAGTTTTTCAATTGGGATATTCAACCGACCACCTCATTATTACACACGAAATAAATCTATTGGCAGCAATTTTGTATGTCCATTACAATTTTTTTGTTAACCCCTCTAGTTATTTGTGCCAGTAGAATTTGCGGCGTTTATCATGGTAGGAAACTTGATTCAGGGACATACAAGTGCTCACTATAAGATCAGTCGTTGAAGGACATGGTGATTGAAATACAAACTCGATGAACTCATGGCGAGAAGTACCAAAACGCAAGTGAGAGAAGTGGGTAGGTAGGGTTATTAGAACGAACACACAGAACGAATAACAACGACGAACGACGGTGCGATGAGAAATGATTTGATTGGCTTAAACGGGCGAGCGGTAGTGGGGGGCGAGCAGTCAGAGTACATCGGAAAATCCGCGGACTGATCTGACGGTCTTGGAACTGTCTTCGAACCGCCAGAAAAACACCGCGAACAGCATCCTATGGATGCTATACAGTCCGAGACGAGTCCGCAAGACCACCGCGAACGCCAAATGATGGATCTGACGGTTTGAAGACAGTCAGATGGCCACCGCGAACGAACCTACTAAAACACAAGAAGTACCTATTTTTGTGCACATTTTCACTCATAACATCCCTGGGTATATTCCGATCGGACTGAAAAGTTTCGGGACACAACTAGGGCCCAAATGGAGCATGTGTGCGAAAGAACGATTTTTTTAGACCGAAAATGAAGTAGTTATGCATAATACGGCGGACGGCGTACGGCGGATGGACATTGTATTTTTGGAATCTACGCACCTTGAAACGGAAAATAAAAAATTTTGAGGGGATGTTACACAAATTTTTTGCTGACCGAATACATACCTAGGTCTATTATTCACAAAATAATAAACAATAAAAAATGAAGCTCGTGAGAATCTTCCATCCAAATATTGTCAAAATAAACATACACATTATCAAAAACATATTTTCGAAAGCTCAGACTTTCATCGTTCTGATGTCTCAAGTTGAATTATGACACCGAGTATAAGCACATTGCTATTTACATGAATGTCAATACAAGTGTCGGTGGAGAAACGAAGTTGACTTTCCGATTCCCTTCAGGAAATATGAAGCTCGACCGATTTATATTTATGAAGGTGTCGGGGCAATGGACGATGTGTGTATCCCCTCGACACGCCGTGATAATGCAACGTGAATAGCTGAGTTGATTCACACAGGTAAAATCGAAAGTCTGTTAGCATTGCTTCTATCGGCCCACCAGGTTTTTCTTTTCGACTCAATGTTCGTCCACTTGACGCGTATGGCGGGTCTTTGGCCGTCTCTCTGTCGAGGAATGTAATTTCACACCTGCATATCAGTGGTGACAGACGTACACTCAATAGCCCTGAACATGTCGTCCAAATCAAGTCTAATAATAGCAGATATACGGACGTATCTACGAGAAAAATATTGGGTTTTGTACTGGCTTCTAAAAATACGTAAGGTATACGAATTCAGAACCAAATTTCTTGCTGGAAGCTTTGAAAACTTAGCAAGTGATTATTTTAGTATTGGAGAAAGCCAATGTTTACTTGATGTTATGAGGAACGGAATATGTCATGGGTGGGCATTTTAGCAACATTTAACACGTGATTTAGGTAGGTTCCTAGTAACAAGTACGGGTATTCTATACATAATATCATAATATGTATAGAAGGGTTATCAATACAGAGAGCTGTGATCTTCAACAGAATGGTGTTCTGTACAAAATAACAAACCGTTGCGTAGGGATTTGCAGCTTTTTGTCCCCCAGCTCGTAAAAAATCTGTGAATCTTAAATACCTGAAATCAATGTAGAATCAAAATACCAGGATCAGTTGCAAAATCTGTGCAAAAAAATTGCAATCGGATTTTCATAAAACTCATTTGAGCCAAAATATGTCCGCTCGTTTAGATTTTTCATGCACTTGCAAAATGATCTTCCGAAAACAGGGAAGTTGCAAGTTACAGTATGAATTGAGCGATCCAATTTAACCGGTTTATTTGAAACATAATATTATGCTTCTTTTCCCGTAGTTCTTCAAAATTAATGTTCATTCAAAAATCGTCTGATTTATAAATTAACTCACCAACAGTGACACAAAAGTTGCGTCTAAATTTGACTCGCTCTGAAAGTTCAATGTTTTTTCATGTAGGTATGTCGAAAACTTACTCATTTTGTATCGGTTATGTTGATTTTGTTTATTAGTTAGTAGTGTATAATCCTTGTTTAACCCATGTTTAATAATTTTTTATTAGTTAGTTGTGTATAATCCTGCTTAGAATGATTGATAAAACCTTGTGAAATGCACATGTCCTGTAGCTACTCTTATCTAAATTCAGTATCCGCATATAACTCCGTATAATCGCTGTGGTTTCCTAACTGGATCGGACAACCTGGAAATAAAAGTTTCTCTTCCCAAACTTGGCCCCCTCGATACCCACTCAGGGCTTCGATAGACAAGTTTACCTCGGGTTCGAACGCTTCCAGAAAGCCCAAGTCTCCTTCTCGGGGTAATAATAACAGGCTGGAGGAGGACCCACATATGGTTCCCTCGGTATTTTATGTACTTAACTTTTAACATCGCCATAATTCCAACTCGACCCACCTCTTCCTGGTCACAAAACCTTCCGCGTCCCAGTCCCACCACCCAGGGCACCGTTGTCCCCCCATTTATCATTTCCTGAATCGGTTTATCACTGTTTCAGGATTTACTAGACCCCCCTCACATAACGTGAGTTGTAGTAGATCATAAAAATATTTTCTTCTTACGCTCGAGAATCTTTATAGTATAACGTACACTTGGTTACCGAACAGATTTCGGACCATTTCTGTAGTGCTACACATGTCGTTACAGAAAAACAATCGATAAGAAAAGGAAAGAGATTCGAAATGTGTAATATACCTGAGGTCAAGGAAACCTCATTTCATTTTCTGACATTAACGGCGAAGGAAGAGGTACTGAATGTTGTACAGTAGGTCCCGCTTTTAGTGATTGCGTTGGGCCAGACCAGTCTGATCACTATACGCGGGTGATCACTACAGGTGGAGGAATAAGGAACGAAGCCCAAATTTACAAATTTTGTACATACACAATGTCATTTATTGCTACATAGTCAAGGTAACTGTGGTAAGTAATGTATGTGTATACAGTTAAGGGCGGAATTCATAGTCCTCCCTCAAGGCCAAGGGTACCCTCCAACAAGCCCCTCAAGGGTGGATGCACCCTTATCGGTATTCATAATGGCATAGGCAAGGGTACCCTTGGGCGTTTGAGCAGAGGGTGCCCCCAAGGGGACATACCAATCCCTCAACCTATTCATAGTGCTCAGTTCACAAGGGTACCCTTGAGGGACCGTTTCGAGTTCCTATTCATAAACAAATTTCCTCGCTAAGGGCCAAACAGCTGGAAAGCATCCTCAAGGGTGCTTAGAGGAAGGGACGTGAAAAGGACCCTCAAGGGTGGATTAGCTCGCATTTTTTTCGTGTTTTACCACAATGTCTTTCCTGCTTTGTGAGTATTTTCCCCTGATTCCAAACCAATAATGGATTACGCATAGGATATTCAATTGGGATGATGAGATGGAAAATCAGCTGGCCCGAGTTCCTAACCGGTAAGAACGAACGAACACTGTATACCCACAAAAAGCACATGCGTAGAAGTACGTCCGTACCTCCGTTTTCATCAGCCTGTTTTTCGTTATCTGGATAAGTACATCCGAGACCTCCAAAATCGAATGGAAAAATTTGATGACGGCCAATTCAGATGGAGATTTCGCTTCAACAAAGAAATGGTGGTTGACGTATTGGTACTGTTATTATTCCATGGGGAATGCACCTCAGAGGCCTGTTTATATTTTGAATTACAAACAATTTGACTCATACGGTTCGCACAATCCCAGCATGATCCATTTTATAGAACACTGGAATACGTGAGGAAAACAGTAGGACGTCAGAAGATAACGACTATGAATAGGTTCCTACTCCTCCGCAAAATCAACCAACTGATTCATTTAGAAGGAATTACTAATTATTAATATGCGTTTTAATATTTCAATAAGTAAATGTTTTAATTATAAAATGAACTTTTTATATTGTAAACCCACCACCACGCTTTAAGAGATAAGTAGGTATATAAAGATATAAAAGATGTAGAAACATCCTGAAATTTTTTTTATATGTATATACAAAACGATTTAAAAAAATATTACTATTAACTCAAACTTGAATAGGTTATATTCAATATTTTGTGTTATCTCTGTTTTTTTTTCCTTGAGCAGCATTTCCTTTTTTTCCATTCCACAATATTCTTGTATTTTCAACAGCGGTGTTAAATAGGTTTTTTTCTTCTGAGAAAATAATTCTCTTCCGGCCCATTATAATAAAATTAATTTTTTTTAACTTTTGCAACTTTTTTCACTCCACATCAACAATCTCCCTTCAGAACTTCATTATTTGCGTTTCTTTTTGCCATTTTAGGTACTGTTTGTCATCGACAGAATTATTTTAGCAACATTTAACTCGTGATTTAGATAGGCACCTAGTAACGAGTACCTACGGGGTTAGGTAATAACCTGCGGAGGATCTGCGATCTACATAATATGTATAGAATAAAACATAATATGATGTAATATAGACGGGTTATCAATGCAGAGAGCTGTGATCTGTAACAGAAGGGTATTCTGTACAAAATAATAAACCGCTGTGCAGGGATTTGCAGCGTTTTTTGATTCATTTTCGAAAAAAGACTGAAATCAGAACAATGTGTGTTTTTCTGGAAAGCAATTTGCTCTTAGGAGCACAGAACACAAAACGCAAGTGAAACAGGTTTTCATACCCTTTTTATCTGTCTTGGCTTGGTCGTGGCGAACAATCCCTATGGAACTTCACCAAACATGTCCACAGAGCTTCATTTTGCTTGCTCTAGACACCAATCCTCCCCAACCCACCTTGAGGCCGGCCTTGAGAAAAACGTGAGCCAAGGCCACCCTCCACATCAGTACAGTTGCACTATGAATACCTATACTATGAACCTCACCTTGGCTTGAGGTGAGATTTTTCTCACCTTGAGGAGCGACTATGAATTCCGGCCTTAGAATACAGAAAGTTTGGCTTATTTTTGGGGCAAAATTCGTATACTTTTGATTGTCTCTTGTTGTCTTGTAAAATCTTACTTACGTAGCCCTCGTACCTACTGATATTGGGGATCGAAATTTTCGCCGTAGAATAGTACTGCTTGCCTGAGTAAGGACAGAGCGTCGTTCATCTCCTTGTGGGTTGGAGGCGGAACACCAGGATCGTCGTCCACTGCGTCATCAAGAACCTCGCTGCTGGGATGGTCTTGTTTGTTGATGCCGTTGTGCTGCATCATGATGTTGTCGCAGATGTCCTGTTCAGTCGGTTGGAACGAAGTTTGCACTCTTTCGTCGACTGCCATCCACTCAGAACACGGGGGGGGGGGGGGGGACTCATAATCACAATCGAAGGTCCACAGTCGACAGATTGGGCAATACTGAGCTGATATGCATGGCGAAACTGAGCCAATTGGTGGGAAATTAGCTCGGTGGGAGAGGAGCATGTTGATGCAGTTGGGTTTTCTTGATCACAACAACCGGGACCTTGATCACAACAGCCGAGCGATTTCTTGTGTGTTTACATAGAAGTGATTCGGTCCCAGGGATTTTGATAACAAACGGGTGATCACTACTCAGATTTTCTTATTTTTGTTTCTCATTTCTCAACAATAAAACGTCCAATAATAAAACATTTGATATTTTATGAAAATGAGTTCAATTTTGAGCCTATCGGGTTAGCTTTGGCCATTCGACCCATCTCTCCTGTTATGCGAGGTACTTCCTCCATCATGTGAATGTCGATCACCTCACCCGTTTACATTAAAAAACGATTCTTGTTCCCTGTGTCTGTACATTGATCACCACGATTATTTTATTTATTTATTTATATGTTTAATGCTTTGAAGACGTGTGGCACTGTTACTTCAATTTTTCCTTCTGTCTGTGTTTGCGCAACACGCCGGCGACACAAATCATCAAAATTATATGGAACTCGAGGAACTTGTCAATAGCAGTCCAAAATTTGCTGAAAGTTCGGGAGATTGTCGACTGCAGTCCAACCTGAAATGTATCAATAGTTTAAGCTGTCTGGGAGGGGTCCAGTCCTTGACTGTGAGACAGCGTTACAAAGAATACCTACGCATAACATACGTTTATCATGTTATTCTATCCTCAGCAACGCAAAGGTCGTCCAGCTGGTGACGCGGCATAGTCTCCCTTCTGCACCTCATAAGACTAACTTCTGGCTTGAAAGCAGAGATTGTTTGTTAAATGGACAATCTTTTTGGTTTATTATTTTATGAATAATACACCCATGTATTCGCTCAGAAATTTTTTTTTATAACACTTATAACACCCCCTCAACATTTTTTCTTTTACGTTTCAGGGTGCGTAGATTCCAAAACTGCGATGTCCATCCGCCGTCCGCTGTATCATACATATCTACTTTATTTTCGGCCTAAAAAAATTCGTTCTTCCGCACACGTGCTCCATTTGGGCCCGAATTGTTTCCCAAAACTTTGCCGCCCGATCTGAATACACCCAGGGGTGTTACGGGTGAAAAATGGGTGTCAAAATAGTTTTTTTTTGTGTTTTATGAGCTTGTGAGGTATCTTTTTCTATGTTTTTTAGGACGATGAGACCGAATATGAAATCAATTTTGAGCAAAGAGTGTAAATCTGATATTCTCACGAAGTTCCAACCTTAAAATTACGTTAAATTTTTGTCGAAATCGCCGTTCTTCCGGACACAGTTTGGGTCCCCATTTGGGACCCCATTTGGGTCCTAGCTGTGCCCCGAAGCTGGGCAGCCCGATCGAGATACACCCAGGGGTGTTATTGGGGGGAAAATGGGGGTTTTCATTGTTTTAAAAGGTTTTAGTGAAGATGAGCTTGTGGGGTATCGTTTTCCATATTTTTAGGGCGAGAAAACCGAATATGAAGTTGATTTTGACCAAAGGGTGAAGAATTAAGGTTTAACGAACGTTGAGCTCTCAAAATTCTTTTTGATGAGTCAAAAATCTGGGAAATTGTCTGAAATCACCATAATTGTACAATAACACTAGAAGTAGTATCAACAGGTGAATCAGGATAATTGAATGGCACTATCAATGATCAAAAATATTTTTTTTGTAAAAAAAAAGAGAAAAAAAGGAGCCAAATCAATGTTTTTTAGCGGCCAGAATTGGTGGAAACCAACAAAAGTAGCGATTTCAATTATTGCACGTGAAAGAAAAAATAAATAACAGCCAGCATTTCTGTACGTATGTCGAACAGAATAATAAACCCATGTGACAAGGACTTTGCAGCGTTTTTATTTTTTGAAATGGGTTTCCGCGATTTCATCGCGAGTGATTTAGTTTGTATCGTATGTCTTCGTGAATTTACACAGGAACAACATCCCTGATCAATAGCCCTCCCTCTTAGAGAACGCTGAACGACTTCCGGGAGAAAATCCACTGAACCATAGCTTGTAGTAGATGAATGAGTCGGATCCGAACCCGGAACGTCCCTTCGTCCTGTTTAACCCTTTACACCGGTTATGGGCCTAAGGGACACCTACCCTTCCCGCTGCCACTTTTCCCTTCAAAGTGACGTCCAAGCAGGAAGCTCGAACCTCCCACTGGCGTAAAACTTTTTAAATATTCCAAGAGAAGACCTCCTCGGCCTCGTAAGCCCCATCTTGTCCAGCCCAAACCATCAAGCCTGTCCCAACGTGTTTTTTTTTTTCGCCTTCAGCCTCCCCAGGGTACTTTCATTTCCTCTGGAGGTCGTGTTTTCATCAAGTTCCCGTTCTCCCAACCTCCTTTTCATTCAGTTCAGACCAACTCCCCTCTCACACACACCGCTCCTTCCCACACAATCCCTCACCCTACAACCAGTTCCCATCCTCGTGGCGCGTCTGCTTGATAACGTGAGGTGGCTTCGTGAAATATTACCGTTCCCTCCGTACTCGGATTGCTGCTTTGAAAATCCACCTTCGCGCTCCATTTTTGGCAATTTTATACGCGTGAGCATCGTAACTTGAGCTCGGATGAATCTGGAATAATAAAATCGAACATCAGCTCAATCCATACATTCTACAACTGTCAGTCCTTTTATTCTTTTCCATATTTTCTTGGAACACTAGATCCAAGACTGGATGTACCTGTTTCCTTCTCTTGACAAAACTCCATGAAGCCAGGGCTACAATTGATTTGCGCACACTAGCATTAATCTGGTTTGGATTGGGTTTGAAAAGCGCACAGATGAGGTTGATTATTTCGTGGCAATGTATTGAAAAGCGCACAGGTTTAGAATCGAACTCCCCGCACTGCTCCATTCACGAAGTTATTTACTGTCTTGCCAAGTTCCAAAGTGAGGCTTACACAAAAATGAATGTCGTGAGTCCCTCCCGGAACTACTCCTAGCAGATTTAAGTTCTCACAAATATTTCATAAGCCAACTTTAGTTCATACCAAATAAACCATACGAGTGGGGAACAAGCCGCAGGAGTCAGAGCACAACCTGGGTCCCCACCATCCCCTACCAAATAGGGGATGGAGGGAGACGACTCCCAGTAACGTAAATACTCGCCTCCTTCGACTTTTCACTCATTCGACGCTTCCTCTAGCCGCTGGCTATTCTCTCCTTTCCTACCCTGCTCTCTATCCAATCTCAAAAGATCCTAGATGACGGTGGTGGTCAGCCCATAACCGCCAAGGCAAATTCTCCCAAAAGATTTCAGATGACGGTGGTGATTCGCTCATAACCGCCTGGACACAATCCAAAAAGATCCTAGATGTCGGTGGTGATTCGCTCATAACCGCCTAGGCAGACCTCTCCAAAAAGATATCAGATGTCGGTGGTGATTCGCTCATAACCGCCTGGGCATTCCCTCACACCACCGTGATGAAAATACGCCAATTTTAAATACATCACAGTGGTGAACCCGACGTTCACACAACCTTCTTCCTTTCCCTTCTCATCTCGACGTCGCGGCTTCACGCCCCAAAACCTTCTAAATTCACATTTTAAATTCGAGCTCCTCACTATAACGTTTGAACGTCCAACCTTCCACACGGAGATTTCACCTCTCTCACATCTCCGCTCAGCTCACGCCATTTTTCGTATTTTTGCGAATTTTAAATTTTAAAATTCAAATTTCAAATTTCAAAGTTTAATTTTACCCAATTTTGCGAAATTGAAATTTCAACTCCTCCTTACATGATGGACTCAGCCTCACAATCACCTCCCCTTCTCACGCCCCCCTCCACCCTGCAACACCCCACCTTCACTGCTCCCTCTGCAACCCCACTCACCCTTTCACCCTTTTGCCAATAAGTCGGCGGCTGGAGGAAATCGTAGAATCATCCACCCCCCTACCCCACCACCAACCCTTCCCCCAACGTCATGGGAGGCCTTACGCCCAACCCTTTTTTTCCGCTCGCCAGTATTGCAAGCGTATTCTTACCCCCCCATATTCTTACCGCTCGACCATACCGCAAGCGTTTTTCTTACCCCCCCTCAGGGAGGGCCGCCCCTTTCCCCTTCCTACACAGAGGTGCTCCTACTCAGCCCTCCAGCCCCTCATCGCACCTGCGACCACGGCGAACGCCGCCGCCACCGACCCCTCACCCTCCAACCCCTCAACGCACCTGCGTCCACGGCGAACGCCGCCGCCCCCACCCCCTCATCACACCTGCGACCACGGCGAACACCGCCGCACCACACCTCAACCCTCTCGACCCCCACCCCCTTGGCGTCTCTGCGACCCAGGCGAACACCGCCGCACCAACCCCCTCGACCCCCACCCCTCAAACCCTCCACTCACTCGGGGGCCCTCTCTTCCGGCCCCACGATGCTGGGGGCTGACCGCTTCGCCCCCTTCACCAACCCCCCTTTGGAAGGCTTTCGTCCCTCGCCTCAGAGCCAGGGTTAACTTTTCCCCTCACCAACCCCCTTCGGAAGGCTTCCACCCCTCGCCTACGAGCCAGGGTTAAATTGCAACGGCCCACGCCTCACCCCTCACCCCCCCCCCCCCCCACCACTCACTGGGGGGACCCAGCACCTGTACATATCACACCTGTAAATATGATTCCTGTAAATATCTTTAAAACACACCTGTAAATATCGAGCTTCCTTATATGTCAATGTAAATATTCTCTAGCTCTAAGTCAATCTCTTTGTTCATAACCTCTCCTCATTCACCTGTATATTCCCTAGCTCTAAGCCACATGCTGTTTTTATCTGTATACTAGCCATAAGTTACTCCTCTTTGTACATACTCTCCTCATGCAACTATATATCCTAGCTCTAAGTCACTCCTCTTTGTGCATACTCTCCTCATGCAACTGTATATCTAGCTCTAAGTACCCACTTTTGTACATACTACTACTTCACGCCAATCTTCGCCACCTTTCTACCTAGTATTAAGCAAACCACCATCTCAACTACTGTCAATCACCGCCTTCAGCCTACATTGTTTGCCTCAGCCCTCAGCTTTGTAAACTTGGGCCCTCAGCCACATCCGAATGTTCACTTGCTCACTTTCCACCGCCATCAGCACTCCTCCTGTCTGCCATAGCCCTCACCACTTGTAATCCTGTGCCCTCAGCTCTTGGAAATTTTTTGCTCGAACTGGGGGGACCCATGTCGTGAGTCCCTCCCGGAACTACTCCTAGCAGATTTAAGTTCTCACAAATATTTCATAAGCCAACTTTAGTTCTTACCAAATAAACCATACGAGTGGGGAACAAGCCGCAGGAGTCAGAGCACAACCTGGGTCCCCACCATCCCCCTACCAAATAGGGGATGGAGGGAGACTACTCCCAGTAACGTAAAGACTCGCCTCCTTCGACTTTTCACTCATTCGACGCTTCCTCTAGCCGCTGGCTATTCTCTCCTCTCCTACCCTGCTCTCTATCCAATCTCAAAAGATCCTAGATGACGATGGTGGTCAGCCCATAACCGCCTAGGCAAATTCTCCCAAAAGATTCCAGATGACGGTGGTGATTCGCTCATAACCGCCTGGGACACAATCCAAAAAGATCCTAGATGTCGGTGGTGATTCGCTCATAACCGCCTAGGCGGACCTCTCCAAAAAGATCTCAGATGTCGGTGGTGATTCGCTCATAACCGCCTGGGCATTCCCTCACACCACCGTGATGAAAATACGCCAATTTTAAATTCATCACAATGAACAATGCGGAAAAAGTACTAAACGGAAGAAGCAGGAGAAGAAGGATGCTGAGCTCATGAAGCTGTACAGACAATATGAAGCTGGGTATTTGTCTAGGGTTGAGTAAGTAAGCAAAGTGGGGATGGAAAGACAAGCTATTGTAAGTAAATAATGTTTGTTGACAAATTGCATGGAACCTACATACGACTTTTTTAGTTATGTAAAATAAAGAAATAATGTAATGTAACATTCTTCTTCTAACACGCCTGATTCCCCTGATCCAGTTGGGGTTCAGGTGGGTGTGCGCTTTTCAATGGGCACTGAGGTCGTTCTCTGTGCGCTTTTCACTGCTTGAAATTTCGGCTGGTGTGCGCATTTCAATCGCCATTAAGGACGGCTGTGCTCTTTTCAACGGCACCGGAAGCCAGAATTTGGTTGATGTTTCATGTCGATAATACTGAAAATTAACATGATACCAAATGAAAAGTAAACCTTACCTGAAGGTTTGCTCTTGCGGGTAGAACGATGAACGTAAGTTGTTTATAAAACGTTCATTTCTAAATTGAGAGTTGGGTTGAGAGTGAAATGGAGTATTCCAGTCATTTTTTTGTCTCCAAAGTATATTGCTTGGGGTTAACGAAAATCGGGTCAGTCCGTCGAGAAAATGTCATAAAATTAGAGAAGCAAATTGGGATTTTTTTAAAAATTCGGAGCATCGGGGACGGATTAAAACGAAATGAAGAAGATCGGAATGGAAATATGAATATAATAGCTGGTTTCCCTACCGCTGCTTGACCACTCTTGAACGATGAAGTAACGTTAGAAAGAATGAGCGGAGACCTTGATCGCCGAGATCCCTAGGGATACTGTGGTACGACTTTTACACACGCACACCCACAAGCGCGCGCGCACGCACACACACACATATTTATTTCGCATTTCCTTCCTTCTATTACAAAATTACCTTTTCCCTCCTACAAATTTTTCACACTTGAACTAAAATATTCCAAAACTCATCTTATTTTTGGACTCAGTGGAAATACCCCATTGGGTAGTTCAGTGGGGATTTGACAACAGATGGTCGACAAACATTACAACCGAGTCCCACGAGTACTACATTGAGCTGTCACATGCCACTATTTCAAGAGGCAGATAAGCTGCCAATTTTGTTGAACGGCAGAATGTTATATTCAGAAACACTTTTAACATTATTAAATATTTTAACATTATCAACCCGTAGTAGAACAAGTTGGGACGACTATTCAACATTGTTGTAGTTCTACCGTAAGGTGAGTCCGTGTTGTAGAGCTTCGAGTCGCTCCAACGATTCTCTTGATGATGTATTATACATCTTTAAATACCTACTCTTGTAATAATGGAGCGGCGCTGTATTCTGACTTTAATATCCGTTTTCTAAAGGCTTATTGGAATCGTGGAGAAGAGGACGGTGAAAACCCGTTCCAAATTATAATAAATACCTCCAAGACACCTCCTGACAATTTCATTTCTTTTATTCACGTTCCCTCTCATTTTCTTGTTTACAGCCAGCCTTACCGTCGCTTTTTCCACGCTCGACTTATTTTGTATAGTCCCCCCCTCACACCTCTCTTCTTATATCTAAACCACCTCATCCTTACTCCGAGTACCTTCTTTTCTATCGGTAAGGATCCCGACGCGTATTTCCTTATAAATCCGTGGGACCACGCAGTTCCCTCTGTCGACGTTCTTCTTCCGAGCGTAAAGAGAAGAAGAGAGAGAGAAAAAAAAGCTTTTTCTCTACTCTTCCACCATTCGCACCGGGTCCTATTGAAATACTAACAGTGTCACACATTTTTTCGCAACTTCGTACGTCAGGGTTACTTATTATTTGGCTCCCTTTCGTCACTGAGGTGAGCTGAAAGTAGATTTTGTTTTAACCGTGTCTGTTGTTCTCGAATATTGTAATAGTTGCTGTTACTTAACAACAAATTAATCTACTGAAAGCTAATTTTACACGTTGCCCTCATTCTGTTTCCACTAACAGTGTATTGTTAGGCAGGTGGGAAGGCGGCAACAATGCTCCTGCGTGAATTTGCTTATCTCATTCGAACACGAGGGAAATCACCGGACTGTGGGGCCGTTGGGGATACGAGGGCGCTTACCTTGAGCATGGTGGAATTGGTAATATCGTTTGCCGTCCCGACTTTGATCCGAAGTCGCTTGGCGTGGAAGGCCGAGCCGTAGCAGTACATGAGGAGCATCGTCGTCGGAAAGTAGAAAGAGCAGGCTGCGAGGATTCGGATGCTGGGCCTCGTGTAGAAGGGATCGCAGGCGGAGAGGCCGCTCTGGTTGAAGTAGTAGCCGCCTTTGGGGAGGACGACGGCGGAATAGACGGTCAGAGAGGCGACGAGCGTCATGCTCAGGACCGTCATGCACCCCTGGCAAAAACACTGTAAAAATCAAACAAAAATTGCAGTCGTGAGTGATGCAAGAGCGCTGCAAATGATTAAACATCGGTTTATTATTCCTGCATAGATATACCCTCTCTGAGTAGATTACACTGTTTTCTGTGGTCAATACCCACCCTCGTGCTTCCACCACGAGAGCCCTAAATCGAGTAATGCCACCAATAATCCGAGCGTTTTGGTATCCGTAACGTACCATCTAGAAGCTACTACCCACCAAACTACGCACCAAATTTGAGTAATAGCCGGAGCGTTCTGAAATTCAGATTGCTCTGAAACGGAGAAGAAACGAAAATTTGCTAAAACGCTTATCTGACCTGACTTCCAATTTCATCGAATTTATTTAGTATTTATCCACAAAAATAACCTGATTATTTGAGACCAGTCATAGCCTGTGCTTTCGTTGCGAGTTAACTCGCAGTAAATTGTTGTTTGAACCATGGTGAATGAGGTTTTTGTTAGATAGCTATGTAGTTTGTTTTGAGTGCTCTATTCCCTTAGCTGCACTACAATCAGCGTCGATTGCTCTCAAAGCTTCACTCTACAGCGTACTCCAAACCAACACAAATTTTGATCCAGTTACCCATCTTTGCAGGAGTCATCGACCCATTCGTTCTTTAAAGTGGTACCTAGTCACTTACCTAGATAGACACAAATGAAGTGAAATGAAAAATAACTTATTCTTTGTGAAATAGGCCACTTAAAAGCAATAAAAATTAAATAAAATCAATACTGAACTAAATAAATTTAATTCAATCTACTAATACGTAATTACCCCACTTCTTGGAACACAGCTCCGCGCTAAGTGGGGGAGTTGGCCTGAGCACTGCTACGAAGGTAGGTACTCATCCTTGTACGTGTAACTTCTTTGTACATTTTGTTACGTAGCTAAGTTAGATGTACTTTGAATAATTAAGTCAATTATTCAATTAAGTTATGTTATCTGCGTTTACTGCTGCTTCCTATACTGATTGATTTATATTAATCCGCAACGTAAATACTTGAAAAGAGATCCTCACATTCTCTGTGTCCCTTGGAAATTAAAAACGCTGCAAAGTCCTTGTCACATGGGTTTATTATTCTACTGGATATACCTACAGAAATGTTGGCTGTTCATTTATGTTTCTTTAATGCGTAATAATCGAAATAGCTATTTCTGATGGTTTCCATCAATTTTGGCCCCTAAAACACAAATTAGGTACCTACGCTCCTTTTGGTTTTTTTTTGGCAAATTATCTTTGATCATTGGCAGTGCCATTAAATTTTAATCCTCTTGATCCACGTGTTGACACTTTTTCCAGCGTTATTATACAATTGATGGTGATTTCAGACGATTTCCCAGGTTTTTCACTCATAAAAAATCAATTTTGGGAGCTGAACATTTGGTAAAACTCAGTTTTCCACTCTTTTGTCAAAATGGACTTCATATTCGGTCTTCTCGTCCCCAAAAACATGGAAAACGTTATCTCTAAAGCTCATGGTACTAACATGTTACTAAAACACAGAAAGTACCTATTGGTTTATTATTCTGTGAATAATACACCTATGTATTCGCTCAGCAAAAAATTTTTATAACACCCCCTCAAAATTTTTTCTTTTCCGTTTCAAGGTAGGTACGTAGATTCCAAAAATGCAATGTCCGTCCGCCGTACGCCGTCCGCCGTCCGCCGTACGCCGTCCGCCGTCCGCCGTATCACGTGTACAGGCTTCATTTTCGGTCTAAAAAATTCGTTCTTTCGCACACATGCTCCATTTGGGCCCTAGTTGTGTCCCGAAACTTTTCAGCCCGATCGGAATATACCCAGGGGTGTTATGAGTGAAAATGTGTATAAAAATAGGTACTTTTTGCGTTTTAGCAACATGTTGGTAACATGAGCTTTTAAGGTATCGTTTTTCATGTTTTTGGGGACGAGAAGACCGATATGAAGTCGATTTTGACCAAAGAATAGAAAATTGAGGTTCTACCAGATGTTCAGCTCCCGAAATTGATTTTTTATGAGTCAATAACCTGGGAAATCGTTTGAAATCACCATCAATTTGTATAATAACACTGGAAAAAGTGTCAACAGGTGGATCAAGACGATTAAATGGTGCTATCAATGATCAGAGATAATTTATTTTTAAAAAAAGGAGCGTACTTTATTCGAGTTTTGGGGGCCAAAATTGGTGGAAACCAACAGAGATAGCTATTTCAATTATTTTATATGAAAGAAACAATAAATAAACAGCCAACATCTCCGTACGTCCAATGGAATAATAAACCCATGTGACAAGGACTTTGCAGCGTTTTTTTATATACATTTTCACTCATAACTCCCCTGGGTATATTCCGATCGGGCTGAAAAGTTTCGGGACACAACTAGGGCCCAAATGGAGCATGTGTGCGAAATAACGACTTTTTTAGACCGAAAATGAAGCCGGCACACGTGATACGGCGTACGGCGGACGGACATTGCATTTTTGGAATCTACGCACCTTGAAACGGCAAAGAAAAAATTTTGAGGGGGTGTTATAAAAATTTTTTGCTGAGCGAAAACAGGTGTATTATTCACAGAATAATAAACCAAAAGGTGAAGACAAGTCTTTTGTATCCAGCTCGACTGTGGATAGAAGGTGTAGTTATGTCATTGGGAAAATGTCTCAGTAGGATCGGTAGGCTAAAATACAAGTGACATGAGGTACACTTCAACCGGCTAGGTGGAACTGGGTTGAAAATGCATGAGCGCATGTACAACTGGTTGATCGTAAAGGCTGGAACCACGGAGAAAATATCATCGGAAGGGAATCTTTTAGGTTTGGAAGCGATTATTTTCAAAATAGCTTTTTGGGCGGGGTCGTTGCAATTCCACCAGACGTGTACACCATTCCACCGGTGTCGATATGCTACCTGATAAGGAGGACATCTATTCCACCGGACTTCAATTCCACCGAGTATTCATTCCGCTGGAACGTGTGGGTTGTAAGAAATACTTTATAAAATACGATTTATCGACAAGCATCAATGATGAAACACCAATAAGTGGAATATGGCATTATTTACGTTAACAAAAAATAAATGGATTATGGAGTTTGGGAACAGTGTATGTAGTATGAATAGCTGGCCGAAAAAGAGCGCGTAATGCGAAAAGTTCTATCAGCAAAGATCGTTGTCAATGTACACAGTAGTTCTTTGAAGTTGTCGGATGTTGCAATACACGCTATTTGTATTGCTGGCAACATCAAGAATTTGAAGGAACGATTCTCCTTCAACAAATATCACTTCTGAATCTTCAAGAATTCCGCAATGTCTCTTGGTAATCATGGATGTACAATGAAATATTTCTATGGACATCACCACTTATACACGTCGATAGTTTGATGAAATAATTTTCGTGATAATTAAAACTATCACAGACTGCAAGTTCGGACAAAATAAAGCTACACTGCCGAGAAATCGTCTACACATTCATACTGAACTGTAGAGAACGAGAGGCAACCGGACCTGTGGAATTGTTATCGATTCATCTGATGATTGAAAGTAAACAAGTGGAACTGCAAGGTTGGATTAGTAGTAATCGCTCACGTCCGGTGGAATTGAATCGATGATTTTTTAAACAACCTATACGCCATTTACCGAATTTTACTGGAGAGCAAAAAAACCATTTTTTTTTCTGTTGTTCTAAACGTTTTTGAAGTTTTACATTACTTGGAACTGCCCTACTTAATAATAATGCGCACTCATGTGCGCAATTTTTTTATGAGTTTTGAATTTTTAAAATTGTTGGATTTCGGTTGTTTCAAAAATCAACGATTTTTTAGTAGCAATAATTGAGTTACTGAAAAGAAAATGAAGAAATACAAACATTGTACTGTTAAGGGAGACTTTATTGAATCAAAACTGTCAATATAAATTCTTGCAGAGTAAAGAAACAGTTTAATACACCATTAGGGGTAACCTTACAGCAAACCTTTTACAGAAAAAATTATTATGAAATGTCTTCTTAGAGTAAAACTTTTTTCAATCTTTGTTTTTTTACCAACTCAGTGAAAATGCATGGAGCTTTGACACTCCTTTTATGGAAATTTTAAAAAAATTAAAAAAAAAACGATACTAAATTAGGAAGAGAATTTTTACTTTAAACGAACACCAGTACTACACCCAAGAGACGTTGAAACGCTACTGAACAAGGGATAGCAAACTAAAAACGAATGACAGAAAAGTAAACAATGGTTCAAAGTACAAGGTTTGGCATTTCTCATTTGCGAGTGTAGAAACAACCAATATCCAGCACGAAGGTTGTTTCAAACCTCATCAGGATTTTCAAGACTCATTGTAACCCACTCCTAACACGTTAAGGCGGTTGTTTCGTACCTCAAAAGGTGAGTCTTGGCATGCACAATCGAAATCCGTGAAAAAGCTACACTGCCAAAAATTGGCGTATAGGTTGTTCCAAAAATCATCAATTCAACTGCTCCCGACCCTTTTGGGCCACTTTCAGTAGTTTCATGATAGAGAGACGTAAGATCGCATAAATGTAGGTCTTGAACCAAATTACAGTACGAGCAAAAGCAGGGCGCGTGAAGGATCGCTATCTCTGACCGAGTCCTCAAGAGCAGACGTAATGCGGTGTCTACGTTTGGTGGCCACAGAGTGGAACCGCACTCCAATCTCTGCACTGGATATCACGATCTTCACCCACCGTTCATCACCCGCTCCCATCCACCGTCGAGGGTGGCGTCGTGATTTATATCCGCAAACGTAAATCAGAAATTACGTTATCCCTTTGCTCAGGAGACGGCCTTCGCATTTCGTACGGGTCTGGAATAGCAATTACCGACGCATCTAGGACCGTTGAAACCGCACGAATTTACTATCACGGTTTATGATTACGTTGGACGCTTTTATACCTCACCCAAAGGTTTGAACACTCGTAGGTTTAATTGGGCTTAGGCCGATTGCATGCTTTTCACACTTCCAGAAGGTTGAAGAGAGCGAAATACCATTTCGGAGAGAAATAAAATTATTGTGTAAAATGAGAGACTAATGTGAGCTTTTTTACAATTCACGTACTCTAAAATATATGCAAACGAAGACTTTGGTCTTCTTTTGAAAATTTACAGCCATATATACATATATACCTATGTACATATCTTTTTCGGAGCTAGCCGAGAAAGTGCTGCCGGGGAAAGGTGCGAGCATAATCGGAACAACTACATACATAAAATGAAAACAACATAAAATGACATTTGCTTGCTTGAAGCTACTGCAGTGGGTCTACAATTTTTGGTACAAGAAGTTTTGGCATTTTTTTCCTACTGAAATATATTTTTGAATATTCTGAATCATCCTGTCGTGGTACCCCTCAAATTCTTATACCACTCCTATGTAATGTGTAAATTTAACCAAATAAACGAAGGGAAAGACGAGCTGAGCGACGCAGAGGAAAAAGTAGGAGAAGGATCCACTCCTTGTAACGGCCGTTGGTTGCCGGGGGACGGGTGGAAAGGGGCCTTTATAAACAGCCCTGCTAGCCCAGCTCCTCATTCGACCGACCACTCTCCGACTTGCGACTTCTCTCTCTCTCCGTCTCCTAACCTTCTTCTGCACTCGCTGTGGTGAAAACCGCGGGGTGCTTCCTTCTAAGAACACCTGCTGCGGTGATAACCGGAGGGTATTCATCTTCTTCCTCCTGGCGCTTGCTGTCATGATAGCCGTGGGGTGCCTTCCCTTCCTCTAGCACTCACTGTGGTGATAATTGCGGGGTGCTAGCAAAAGCCTCCTAAGGAGCACATCCTTCCTTCATCCATCCAAACCAACCTCATCCAACCTTCCGCCTAACTGTCATAAGCTCACTCATAGGCTTACGACACATCCATGATTTTGAATCATCCGTAGAATGTACGCAAAATGTATGCATACAATTAGTAAGCACATATCTACGTATCATAATATTAGGTATTTATCTTTTCAGACAAAATAAATACATGATCAACTGAGCTGATTTGGGAGCTCAATTTTGGATATATTTATATCATCACGTAGACGCCTCCAATTATTCGAAAGTTAAAGAAGTAGTCACTTGCACCGCTTTTAATGATGACGCGAATTTCCCAACAAGCATTTATCCATTTTTAATAATAATTATTTAAAAAAAATTTTTGCGTTATTTTATTTTTTCTTCATATTTAATGCTTTATTCTGCTCTAGTAAAGCGCATATTAACTACGATAAGGAAGAATTCGCTAGCAACATGACTGCCAATATGTTCAACGTGCATCTCTGTCAGTCGTTCAATACTTCTGGGTGCCCTGTTATTATGATCTATTATACTAAGTAGTTCTTTACTGAAATCAAAACAATTGAATAGCACTTTCATCCGCCTCCACAATAAATAATGCACTATTTTGAAGAAGACCGCAGTTTTGCTTCTTTTTAGCGAATTTTCGAAGAAAAGGAAGCTATTGTTCTCGGTCCAAAATTTTTAAAACTCGAATTTCCGAAAGATTTTTATACCAAAATCCGTTTCACACCATCCTGAATTCCCTGCCGAAAGACACCAAAAATTATATGTATATATATATATATATATATTTATATATATATTTATATATTTATATATTTATATATATATTTATATATGTATGTGTCATTCCAGACGATAACTCTCGAAAGAATTGAGATAAAAAGTTCAAATTTGCACGAAAAATCTGTCTTGGCAATCGACAGGCTAAGTTCGAAGATGGGCAGAATCGGGTCACTCTAAGGGGGAGTTTTGGGGAGTTTTAGGGGGGGAAAATTACCCATAAATTCCCAAAATGAAAAAGTCTGACAAGTGACACCTCATTTTAAAGGTTTTTGTACGCTGAACACGATGGTGAAATCAAAATTGCGATATCTCATTCCATTCTCAAACTGGAGCACTTTGAAGATGAAGGAACGTGGTTATTTCTTGAGATGTTCTTCCTGGTTCGTCTGCTCTAATCTGATAACGGAATGGGATATCGCAATTCTGACTTCACCATCGTGTTCAGCGTTGGAAAATCTACAAACCGAGGTGTTACTCGGCAAAAAATGGAACAAAAAATTTGTTACGTAGGTACCCAATACCTACTCTTCTGGTATTCAAAACATTTTTGATTTCCCCCTCCCCCTCCTTCCACCCCAAATTTTACTTTGCGTAAAACTACTCCTGTTTTAATTTTGTATGGTATCAAGTTGGGAAAACATTGGCCGAAAATTAATTTTCAGAAAATTTTAGGCGGAGGAGGAAGAAGCCGAAAACTTCGAAAATTCGCTCTTATAGCCATGCTGCATGACTGTGGTTTTTTCTTTGTGCAATTATTCGTACTACTACAGCGCACAGCAGCCACAATAAGGAAGTATAAGGTAGCAATATGATCTCAATCATCAGATATCTCTCAATAGAATGAAAAGTAGGTCATTCTGAGAGAATACACCACTTTACCTAATTCTAATTCTTCGGATCAAGTCATTCTGACTGTTCGGTGTCTGTAGTAAGAAGTACCTACTACAGCAGTTGTAACACGATTCAAATGAGGCCATAATTCAAGAAGTGAGGTTCCCTGTCGTGAATACTAATGTACGACGCTAAGTGTCAAGTAGTTGAATCGCTATATGCTATTAATGGCTCGTCGAATCCGAACCGTTGTCTTCTGTATTATTGACTCAACCTATATTAGCTACCTCAACATAGTCAGGAACCGACTCAAGGGAAGACATAAGGGAAGGATTTACTTGGGGTGACAAGATCCTGGTGGTAGGAGAAAGAAAATATAATTCGTAAATAACTTTTTCCCCTTTTTTTGCTTCCGATTCTGCTAAGGTATCTACCACGTACCATTGGCCCATTTCGTTCAAATTTGGTGTTTAGTTGGGGTGTAGCTTCCCGATCGTCACCTATGAATATAATCGTGATCGGTATAGCCACTGGTCATGCGCAAAACAAATCCGAGGTACCAGTTCGCCCCACAAGAACCAAAGAGTCCTGTTTGGGGTCTTTCTTTCAGAAAAAATTAATGAATTTCGTAAAAATCGTACGAACCGTAGCTACTGCGCATGTGCAAACCTCAGACCCAATTATTTATACAATTTCCCATTTTTTTCGTACTTAGGCACCTACCTTATCGTGGCTAAAGGGTTTGTGTGTGAGTGATGAATACGGTCATGTTATCGATACCAAGAAGCTATGTGAATTGAACTTGGCATAGTAGTTTTTTGTTTACAAAATTTTTTGACTTAAAAATAGTAAGTAAGAAATTTAGGAAGCATGAAACTAGGGGGAAAATTATCGTTTTTGTTAACGGAGACGTACCGATTACAAGATGTTACTAAGATGTTCATCAATATTTTAATTGATATAATGCTAAATGGGTACATTAAAAATCAGGTTGTTATCAAATTTAATTAAAATACCTTTCTCGTAGAGTGTTTGTGATATTTGGCGGGGTGCAGCATGCAGGCGTATCTGTCGACTGCCATGCATACCAGGATGGCGGCGCTCTGCTGGGTCAACGCTCCTCTCAGCAACGCCTGAAATGTAAACGGGTACTTGAACGAATTTGTCGTAAATATAATGAGCTTATAATAGGTGCTTGAACCCAGGTACTTATATATTAGGTCTCTTATCCTCCAATACTCAAAGAATCATGGTTGAGCGAGTCAGGCCGTTTACTAGAACTGCTCTTAACATCATCGTACCAACTCCGCGGCCTTACAGCAATTTCTTCTGCCGCCAGTTCCTTTATCTTGCTCCATCGTTATTCATCTTGATTCCAAATCCTCTACGACTTCTTAGTGCGGCCTATTCTTTTGTAGTTTTTAGAAAAGCTCTCAATGAGTTTTTGCTCGATGTTTACTCGAATACTAAGTTCAGTGCGTCATTGGCGAGTTTGCATTTGCTTTAAGGATACGCCATTATTCCCCAACTAATTTCTAGTAGTTTTTTAGTGTTGCAACCTATTTGGTCTTCAAATGCATTATTTGTCTAATATTATACACATATATTTTTTTTTTGCTACGCTTTATAATACTTCTTTGCTTGCCTCATGAGTCCCGGGCACTCTTGGTTCCTGGACAGCTGCTTAGGCTATAGGAACCAATATATTGACAATAAGTTTTGTCATTCTACTATGTATTCTTCTTTTTTGTCAATAAAATAAATTGAATTGAATAAATAAATGTGTTCATGTGCTTATGACTGTGCATGTGGCTGCTGGTGCCTTAAATTAAGGCAAAGCTGTTAGCCATAATAAAGTGCAATTGTATGGAAGGAAAATTAATGTAGTTGTAATTTATTCATATCCGAAGTTGAATGAGTACAGAAGTGAATAACGATCAAGTGGAAGGGCGCAAGTGAATGAGTACCAAGGAACAGTCCTAAATGACATTATTTATTTATTTATTATGACACGGGCTGGTGCAAAGGAAAACTAAAATTTTGAGCAGAACGAAAATGAGATAAGGTTATTTCAACACTAGAAAATATATTGTTAAGTCATTGTAAGACTTCAATCACATGCCTGCGGAACGAAGGAAGGCTGTTCTCAAAGAATGTTCATGGCATTTATCCATTGATAACCAACATTTTTGTACAAAAAAAACATAACAACAGACATAAAACCATATTATTATCTTTTGTACCGTACAAAGTTGCTCGAATATCGCATGGAGCAATACCGTTTCTCCAATAACCCCCTCCCCACCAACACTGCTATATTATCCCACACCTTTCTCCACTTCCCTACTTGGTAAAACCTCTATGAGAGAGTCGGAAGGTGAATTTCGAAGCGGGAGCCCCCCCTTCCCTCTCACTCTTCATCCTCATACTCTTCGTTGTACGGAATTGCCTTTTTCATGCGCCTTACCGAAGGCTGCGTACCCGATATAAAAGGAACAACGAGGAATCTCTATTCATGCCCGTAGTAATATGAATACATTATTGCCCTCGGTGACCCAGACCATGTATATATGCGGTTTCAATTTTAGGTGTCACGAGGTGGCATCTGTTGGAACGCTTCCAAAACACACTGTTTACCCTCCGCAAAGAAGTACTTGAAGTTTTCTATTGGGACATCAACTGATTTCTGTTGCACCTTACTGTTGCTCGTGTGCTTTTATAACGGTATTTACTATAGAAATAACCTAGAACCCTGAATAGAGCAGTCTTGACCTTATTTTATTGATCTTGATTGTATGGAAGGGTTTGACCAAAATTGAGAATATACCAGCGTATTTTATAATTTTCGTCTTCCGTTGTACACTTGAATGGAGCATATTAGGTCTGAGGGTCTACGGTTCTCATTCTGATGTTACCTTGAACCCAAATGGTTAGTTTTGACCTTACAGGTAGGCCTTATAATATTTCATCGAAATCGTTGAATTCGTTTCCTGATATTTTATTGTTGCCGATTAAGGTCTACTGAGGTGTTGTAGATAAGGAAGAAAAAACCACAGTCATGCAGCATGGCTATAAGAGCGAATTTTCGAAGTTTTCGGCATCTTCCTCCTCCGCCTAAAATTTTCTGAAAATTAATTTTCGGCCAATGTTTTCCCAACTTGATACCATACAAAATTAAAACAGGAGTAGTTTTACGCAAAGTAAAATTTGGGGTGGAAGGAGGGGGAGGGGGAAATCAAAAATGTTTTGAATACCAGAAGAGTAGGTAGGTACCTATTGGGTACGTAACAAATTTTTTGTTCCATTTTTTGCCGAGTAACACCTCGGTTTGTAGATTTTCCAACGCTGAACACGATGGTGAAGTCAGAATTGCGATATCCCATTCCGTTATCAGATTAGAGCAGACGAACCAGGAAGAACATCTCAAGAAATAACCACGTTCCTTCATCTTCAAAGTGCTCCAGTTTGAGAATGGAATGAGATATCGCAATTCTGATTTCACCATCGTGTTCAGCGTACAAAAACCTTTAAAATGAGGTGTCACTTGTCAGACTTTTTCATTTTGGGAATTTATGGGTAATTTTCCCCCCCTAAAACTCCCCAAAACTCCCCCTTAGGGTGACCCGATTCTGCCCATCTTCGAACTTAGCCTGTCGATTGCCAAGACAGATTTTTCGTGCAAATTTGAACTTTTTATCTCAATTCTTTCGAGAGTTATCGTCTGGAATGACACATACATATATAAATATATAAATATATAAATATATATATAAATATATAAATATATAAATATATATATATATACATATAATTTTTGGTGTCTTTCGGCAGGGAATTCAGGATGGTCTGAAACGGATTTTGGTATAAAAATCTTTCGGAAATTCGAGTTTTAAAAATTTTGGACCGAGAACAATAGCTTCCTTTTCTTCGAAAATTCGCTAAAAGGTACGCAAAAGTTTCATAAGACTTCGAAAATATGTTTATGCATATAAAAACAACAATAGCAGGCAGCAGGTGTCCCCAGGATTGATTTCTTGAGTTACGATCATGTTAAATCCCGATAACGTAACTAAGATGGATTTTGATTAATAAAATGTGATTAAATAAAACCTCGATCGCTGGCATCTGTCTCATTCCGATCAAGCGGAACTTGAAAATTTACCACTGGACACACGCATAGGTACCTACGGAGCTAGTTGTATTATAATAATATGAAAATTTAAAACATTATAGTGACCAATTTATAACAATCCTCCAATCTTTGGGTGAATATCTATGGATTTATTAACAAAAGGTTTAGTTTGTTCTTCACTGTTTTATTTTCTGACCGACTAACGTCGTCCTTTCCTAACTCGGTATCTCTTGCCTGGTTCCTCAGGGGTCTCCGAGGGCTGTGTATCTGGCGCTCGCCCAGACCGCCTTCTGGGACAACCCTTCGGTAATTAACCGGCTCAACAATGTAAATCACAGCTTTGCCTCCTTCGAATGACCTTGAAAGTGCTTCGACGTCGCTCTTTTCCGTCGGGCCCATAAATCAGGCGTCAGACGCATTGGTGGTCGCATTAGCTGTGAAAGGTCGTTAGTTATGCAAGGGACATCCCGATATTCGGTTAGTTAACGAGGCCGCCGATTCTGCGGTGCGAGGAACGGATTGTCGGGCCAGGTTACACCGAAGGATCGTGATCACGTTTGGCTCATCAATCATGGTCGACTAATGAACGCCGGGTTCAAAAAGCTGAAACCAACGAGACTTGCAAAACTCCACATTTCTATTCTTTCATTCACGACGTGGTCCTTGTGGTTTCCCCTGTAATCTGCATCGCCAAAACCCGGCTAACTACACTAAGCCGGGTTAAAACTTCCAACACAGGTCCACCTACCTTCCATTACAATAGAGAGCTACTCCAGTGACAGTAGTAGTTACTGTTCTCCCTAGGAGTGCCGTAACTTCCCTGGTTTAGAGCTGTGAGTGAAGCCGAATGAAAGGACTGAACTATGAGAGCGTTATTGCCTTATTGCACGAATCCTGATGTGTTTAAATTGTCTAATAATATAATAATAACGATGAGTTAAAGATATGCTGCGTTTTCAGTACACATATCAAAATCGTACCCGGACTCGCCACAGGCGTTTTTCAAGCCTGCAGGTCCGAAATCTTGGCCAACACCTTCCCTGTACCAAGTCTAACGGCAAAAACCATGGAAACCACTCTTGCAATACGCATTGAAAATATTATGGTGTTCTTGAAATTCATTCATATTTGGGAAAAGCATTATATATTTACACAGTCAAATCTTCTGTAAGTAGTAGCTAAATTTTCATCACACACAGAGGTTCACCGAAATAAAACACATAGGCAAATAAGCACACAAGAAATGCCCTATTCCGCATTCTGTTCTACATCAGTCTGCGGAACATTTTCTTTCCCCATTGATTTGATGTTCTTGACTCAAGTATTGCCTCCCGTGGCTTTGACGAAGTCAACACACCATTCATTCTACCACATTTGAACTTTTCAATTTTCTTTCAGTGCAGGTGCCTACAATGGGAGTAGGTACACGGTGGCGATTTGTATTAACACTCGTAATCTTCATTTGTTTCCACTTGAATTTCTATTAAAATTTTAATAACAAGCCAAATTTCACTCATATACAAATAAGATTTAAGGAACGAGGTAGGTAGGTACGCAAAATCTCCGAAAATTTCTTCACTGCATGGTATTGTCATATTCTAAGAGTTCATCGAAGGCCCTGTAGTAGGCATGCTCCCGTTCAGTACGTCTACTATATGTTTATTGCACCTTAGTGAAAAGGTAACCGAAATTCCGACAACGCGCTCGATGGAGATATTCACCAGAAAAAGACGTCTGTTGTGCTGGTCAGATGTAATAGAAATACTGGTAGGTAGCAACGGAGGCTTCTTCTTCTTCATGAAAACAGTGAGTTCCTGGAATCGGATGATGAATGAGAGTGAAAACGTAGTTTATTCACTCTCATTCATCACCAGATTCAGGAACTCACTGTTTTCATGAAGAAGAAGAAGATGCCTCAGTTGCTACCATGCAGTATTTCTATTACATCTGACCAGCACAACATACGTCTTTTTCTGGTAAATATCTCCATCGAGTACGTTGTCAGAATTTCGGTTACCTTCTCACTAATCTGGACTATCACTTGTCCTACGTAGTTCAGGCGTTGACCTTGACAGCTTTAATAGAACGCATTTATTCAACCAAATACACCTAGTGAGGATACCTAGTTTTAAAAATTTGATGTTACTTATTGGTCGTTGATTTAACGTCCGTACAGAATACAAGTTATGATGATTAAATTTGAAGAATGATATCACCTGCAATTTTAACAATGATATTACAATCAATAATTATATGGGTTAATGAAGATGTGATGACCAGAGACGGGAAAAAGTCATACACGTCATAGTCATAGTTTTTCATCATGAAATGGCCGATTTTTGCTAAAACGTCATAACTTCCGACTTTTCGGAATGAACGTCATACATTGACCCTTTTGGCCGGAGTATTCAGAAAACTACCTTTCACCTTCCCTGTAGGGGTCACTGTACTCGTCCGAAGTCGTCAGGACAGGACGTCCGAAGCATGAAGTATGCTCCCACATCTTCTGCGGATGTTGAGAGATCATTCTCACAATTCAAAACAATCCTCAGTGACAAGAGAACGAATCTAACCCTTGAACACATTGAACAGCATATGGTTGTTTTTTATAATGATTTTAATTTCCTATGATTTTTCTCAAACTTGTACTATGTAGGTACATTATCTATAGTACATATGTATGTTATTCTAAATATAATTCTTTATTAAGTAGGTATTGGATTCATTCTTTTTGAACCGTTAACCCTATTAACCCAATAATTTATCATAAAAGGTGAAAAATAACTATAAAATAAACGTCATACTTCTAACTAAAACGTCACGAAATAGCCGAATTTCCGAAATAGACGTCATAAACCAGGAAAATAAAATTCATAAAAGTCATAGAAAAAAGGTCATGAGACGGAAAACCGTCTCTGGTGATGACGGTTGTTGTATTGAACGATTTGGCCTTCGAGCAGCGACATGGGTTACTGAAACTGAAAATAAGTATATGTAGAGGTGAACGTCGATGAAATAAACCTACAATCTTGGTGAATCGATAGACGGCCGAACCACTATTAATGACGTATTAGTAAATTGATGTAGAAGATCTGTTCTATTTAATTAATTACAGGAAAAAGCGGGCAGGTATGATGATGTTCTCAGATGGTTCATATTATATTGATCGATCGATGAACCTTAGGTACCTATTATAGCGTTGTGGGGGAACTTCAGCTCTTGACTTTGTCCACAATTAAATTTTAGGTGGGTGTAATTATTATTGTATAACCAAATAATGTGAGTAACAAATGTAAAAAAAATATGTATACACCTAACTACATTAATTATTCATCTCAAATTTACTGTAGGATCCCTGAGAATCAACAAGTCTACTACGTAAGGTAGATTGTAATTTAATCCGTCTAAGACCTAACTTATGATTCTTGAAAGCCAGGGTAGCGGTTAGGACAGACAGACTACTAATGAAGGTGAACTTCTTGCGAGTTGGAGTAGGAGGCTCAACCGGAAAAGGGATAGTTCAACAAAACTTAGAGGAACAGTCTGTTTTCGTCTTTCCTCTCCAAGGACTCTACCAATTCAAGTGTGAACTGTATTACTACTACATTGTTCCATCTTTATATGCGAGCAATGAACTTTGAGATTAGCATTGAACGCCTCGTTTTCCTCTCATAAACTCGATTGTTGGTAGTAAGGCAATAATCGAATTACTTTGACGACTCCAGTTTGATTGGAGGTTTTACAACAGTGATAATACAAGGTAAGGTTGTGTCTGTGAGTTGATTTTGAGGCTCCCTTCTCTGTATTCATCTAAAGAATTGTGATTGTTCGTAAATAATTCATAAACACCACCTGATGTTTTATGTAGTACCCGAATCAATTGTAAAATTTGATCCATGCCAAGAAAAGCCTCTTTCTTAAGCTCCAAAGTCTATCGACACACTCTTAAAAGAAAAATGTTTTAAGAAAGAGGACAACCAAAACTTAAGGTTACAAACCAAATTATTACACAGCGGTTTATTATTAATCTACAGATGCTCCTTCTGCGTAGATCGCTGTTTTCTGTGGCCAGTATCTACCCTCGTGCTCCACCCAGGAAATTCGTAAATCGAGTACTGGAGTCAGCCGTGCACTATTACAGTTACATAAATAAAATGCGGTGGATTCAAGAATTCTATGATTACTAAATTATTTTTGTTGTTATTCATGAAGCATATCGTTTGTTGGAATTACAAACGCTGCAAAGTCCTTGTCACATGGGGTTTATTATTCTACAGAAATGTTGGCTGTACATTTATTGTTTGTTTCATGTGAAATAATTGAAATAGCTATTTCTGATGGTTTCCACCAATTTTGGCCCCCAAAACACAAATTAGGTAGGTACGATCTTTTTTTTTTTCAAATTATCTTTGATCATTGGTAGTGCCATCATTTAATCGTCTTGATCCACGTGATGACACTTTTTCTAGTGTTATTCTACATATTGATGGTGATTTCGCAGGTATTTGACTCATAAAAAATCAATTTTGGGTGCTGAACATCTGGTACAACCTCAATTTTCCACTCCTTGGCCAAAATCGACATCATATTCGATCTTCTCGTCCCCAAAAACATGGAAAACGATACCTCAAAAGCTCATGTTACCAAAATGTTGCTAAAACGCAAAAAGTACCTATTTTCACACACATTTTCACTCATAACACCCCTGGGTATATTCCGATCGGGCTGAAAAGTTTCGGGACACAACTAGGGCCCAAATGGAGCATGTGTGCGAAAGAACGACTTTTTTAGATCGAAAATGAAGCCTGTACACGTGATACGGCGGACGGCGGACGGCGGACGGACATTGCATTTTTTGAATCTACACACCTTGAAACGGAAAAGAAAAAAGTTTGAGGGGGTGTTATAAAAATTTCTTGCTGAGCGATTACATAGGTGTATTATTCACAGAATAATAAACCAAAAGTAGGTACCTATGAACAAAATCCAGAAGAGCCACCACTCTTCAAATGAAATAATATGACAGATCCACCAACTCGATTTCATTAAATCGAGTTAACAATATCGATTAAAAATAAATAATTAGTGACTGATACATTGAATCCCGCGCATTTGTATGAAACTTTAATTCCCGGGGCGGCTCCAGTACTCCATTTAGGGACTTCCTGGAGGGAGCTCGAGGGTACTGACCACAGAAGACAGTGATCTACGCAGAAGGCGCATCTGTACTGGTAAATAATAAACCGTTTTGCAATAATTTGCAGCGTTTTAAATTAATTCTGGCCTTGTACTACCCCGAAAAGTGAGTTTTCCGACCCATGCAAGTTCCTAATCTCGGTTACAAGCTTTCGGGGATGAACGCATTTTTAAACAACTACTTGAGCGCCTTGACAGATTCGAAATGCAAAATGCCGTGTTGGATTGATTCACGAATAAGTGGAATTATATTAATAAGTATGTTCGTTTCCGATCGTTATTCTCAAAGGAAGAGGGGAAAAAGGTTAGTCATAAATCGCAAGCAAAGGGAGACTTTTCAGGCGAGACGCTGCCAATTCTCGGCGACGCAGCTTCCTGAGGACGCTACCTAATCCTCACCTTCTTTATTATAATCAAGTTTACTTCTATTCCTTCTGCTTCCTTGAAAAGCTACTTGAAATATTAATTTCCGACCACTTTCTTTTCTTTCGCTCTGTCTTTTTCAATTTCCATTCCGTTTTCCGTACTCCGATGTGCCCTGCTCCCCGAAACCATCCGCCATTTTATAATAAGCTTGAAAAATCATTTTGTCCCTTTTCGTTCTGGGTTGTAAACTCGGAAATGCTCGAGAGTTGGAGAGAAGTTTGTGATTTTTTTTCTGTGTTTTTTTCTTGCTGCTGTGCCTTTTTAATGTCAGGAAGATGGGAATGGAATAAAAAGAAGCGTCTAGCAAGGAATATGGCTTATTGATTTGTTTTCTGTCTTAGGTCTGCATCATGTACCTACATAAGGGGGAGAGCATGCGTATTTTGTAGAAATTTCTGTTTGACAGCAGAGATTAATATGAGATGGCATCTATTATAGATATGCGCGAGATTTTCGAATTTAGGTGTTCTATTAAGAAATTCGTGAAGAGTTGATGGCGTCACTTGTGGCAAGCGTTGAATACTAGGCATAAATTCATAACTGATCTCGGCAGGAATATTTATATTACTTAGCGTTTTCATATCACTGAATGTGAAACTAAAATCAACAAGACCGGTGCAGATTTGGGTTCTAGCCACAGGTCCAGTTTGGGTGACCGCCTGTTGACTCGGAAATTTCCAGATTTATTTAAGAGTCTGAAAACGTGGAAGAAATGCTTGATAGCTTGGTATCATCGAGGATCTCAGTTTGATTCTGCTGAAGCATTCGCTAGCTGGGTTGTGTATGGATATTGCTGCAGATCCACTGTACTTGGGTTCAGTTTTTGACCAGTTCATATATTGAGATTAGGTACCTATATATTTTTACCCCGTAGCATTGAAGCACTTTGGGCACGTCGGATCAATGATCGTGATAGGATTCTTAACTCTGTTCTGGGAGAATACGTTCAAAATCCAGTTTGCCGTAAATTGGGGAGAAAATAAGAATTGTTCAAATTGAAGAAAATCGCGTGAGCACAACATAATGGTAGATTTCTTTTTTGTCTTCAGCAAACAATGACCGAAACCCAAGGGACAAGACCCATTGAAAGTGGTGAGGGCCAGCGGAATCGGATTTGAAGCCAATTCCATCATCCTCCCTTTTTTCAGCCTTTCATCACCTTCCTGTGAACGATTTTTTCTTTTTCTTTTTTTTTTCAATTGGTAAGGTGAGCAAAGTCCGTGAGTCACTGAGTAATCCAACGTCAATGTCACACCTTTTCCCCGTATCGATGTCCCTATCCGATTATTGTGAGGAAAGTCTCAGTTCCTTATTCCTCCTTCCACCTAAAGCTCTTTTCAAGGAAAAAGAAGACGGATTTCAGCTTTTGGGAAGATCATCCTACTCATTTCGATACTGGAATGAAATTACAGCTTCCCTTGCCAGTACCTGTTCGAAGGGAGAAGGTTGAAAGATTGGTTGATCTGTCTTGGAATATACATTCTCGATAAGCCCAACGCTTGTGGCAGTGTAACAGTGGGGGTGGACCCTCGAGAGTCCCCCTCCTAGACCAGCGAGATTATCACCGGTTAAGAAGGGATATCGATTAGGCTTCCCCAAACCGATCCCGTCTCCACCGAAAGAAAAACTGTATCGAGAACAGCCCACACTGTTACTCTCCTCCGCACATGACACTTCTGGGTAGCAGAAGTATGAGAGGGAAAAGGTGGAATGAAAAGTAGCATGAAGTTCTGGTTCAGAAAACGACATCTGAACAAGGTGACTAACCTCCATCGTAATGGTACTACCTCAATAATCTAGGTATATAACCAAATTTACAGGTGATTTTCGTGGTGTCTGTCTGTTTGTCTGTTTGTGTCTCAATCACGCCAAAACGGCTCAATGGATCGAACCCATCTCGTGTATTTGAATGTTTCTATGACCAGGGAAGGACATAGGGGGGTTTACTTCCGGATCCGATGGATAGGGGTGGGGGTTTATAGGGAAGCCGAAACATAAAAACATTAAATTCTCGAAAACGGCTCAATGGATCGAACCCATCTCGCGTATTTAAATGTTTCTATGACCAGGGAAGGACATAAGGAGGTTTACTTCTGCGAGAGGTAACAAAGTCAGATGGACCCACCCCGAGTTCTACCCGTCAGCGACGGGCAACACAGCTAGTATTTTACTGGTGGAGAACAAAGCTTCTACACACGAGTATTGGCGGATAATGTTGTCAGAGGTTGTTGTCCAGTGAATTGTGCTCATGCGGGTAACCTCTAGGTGATCAACCTCCATCGGGCTCAGTATATTTTAATTATACTGACACAGTAAAGGGGTGGGGAAGCCAATAGAAGTATGTATTATCAAAGGTGCAGGTTGTTAGTCAAGGAATCCTTCTGGGAAACCTTTGGGCTTATCCTTCTGGTAAGCCCACAAAAAGTGGATGGAGTATGGTGAAGTGCTCAGCGAATACTACCGAACCATGCTGTGTGACAGAGTGTAACAGTGGGGGTGGATCCTCGAGAGTCCCCATCCTAGACCAGCGAGATTATCATCGGTGAAGAAGGGATATCGATTAGGGTTCCCCAAACCGATCTCGTCTCCACCGGAAGAAAAAATGCATCGAGAACAGCCCACACTGTTACACGCTTGAGAGTGCTCAAAAACCCCTATGATGCGCTCAGCCTTTAAGATGACGTTTGAGTAAAAGCCTCCGAGAAGAGAGCTCTTGTTCATTATCATCTCACTTATTGTTGTTTGTCGTGGTACCCCTCTAGTACTACACTCCTATGTAATGCATAAGATTTAACCAAATAAACGAGAAGAACGACGACCTGAGCAACGCCCTGGGGGAAAGGACCAGAAGGGTCCCCTCCATCGAGCTCCCAACGTTTCTCAACAGTCGTAACGGCCGTTGGTGGACGAGGGAAAAGGTGGAG
This sequence comes from Leptopterna dolabrata, assembly GCA_954871275.1. Taxonomy (NCBI): domain Eukaryota; kingdom Metazoa; phylum Arthropoda; class Insecta; order Hemiptera; family Miridae; genus Leptopterna; species Leptopterna dolabrata. Next base: position 4,844,779 of record OX940988.1, on the reverse strand, counting down.
GCACCTTTATATACCACCCGATCTCGATCACCCTACACCCTCACTCTCTCTTACTCTCTCTCTCTTCTACCGTTCCTCACACCTACTGTGGTGATAACCGCGGGGTGCTCCCTCCTCTAATACTTGCTGTGGTGATAACCGCGGGGTATTAGCCTTCTTCTCCCTGGCGTCTGCTGTGGTGATAACCGCGGGACGCCTCCTTCTCCTCTAGTACTCACTGTGGTGATAACCGCGAGGTGCTAGCCTCCTTCTTCCCGGCGTCTACTGTGGTAATTAATAACCGTGGGATGCCTCTCTCCCATCTAGCACTCGCTGTGGTGATAACCGCGGGGTGCTAGCCTCCTCTTCCACTAACCCCTGCTGTGGTGATAAACCGCGGGGCGTTAGTCCTCCTTCAATCTATCCAAACCTACCCTTCACCACATTCCTGTCTTCTCCATCTTTCGAATTTCGAAAACACCAATTTCGTGGTTTTCATAATCTTTCCAACCTTCTACCTATTATATTAATTAATCCCGAGATGAACAATGGGCGCAAAGTTTTGGAAATAATGTTTACTCATTCAAGGGCATCATTTCAAAAGAGGCGCTTCATGCAATTATTAGTACCTGTTCAGTACGAAGGACGCATACTTGAGAGCTACTGTCCGTCACAATCTTCCACATTTTTGATACTTTTGTTCATATATTTGAGTGTTTTTGCGTAGTAAGCAACATGCACTAAATATCCATTTTTTCGTGTTTTATTCACGCAGCACATAAGCGCAAATGCGCAAATGCGGCAATGACAGTTACAAAGAAGCAATGAAATACCTCCTTACAAACGAAGGGTACGTGTTTAACGCGCCAGTGCAAGTGTCCAGTAACGTGTTTTTCAATTCAAAACCATAGACGGAATGCTAGGAGGCTATAGGTAATATAAGTTGGTATATATTTATTCGGCAAAGATTGATTCCGACGCCTCGTTTCTTTAAAACAGTGGTCCATGCACACAGCAATCCCATATTTTTCAGATGGGAGGATTTTTCTTGAAGAAAGACGAGTACGAGTACATTTAGGTAAGTATTTGGTCAGAGAAACCAATCTAATATAGTATACGTTAGGGTTGATTATTTTTATTGTCTTACATCAAGTTGTGCCCGCCTCACCATTGTACTAAACTGAAACTGGTTCTATGTATGTGTATTAAATAGTATGTTAAAGAATGTCAATCCAAAACTGAAGCACTGGAAAGTCTACAATACCTATGCCGACTATACAGATCATCTTTGACAAAACCTATGCTGTTTCCCTTGGAACGGAATCATCAATAAACGACGAGTCTGATTTTTCACGATTATGATGACCTCAGATTTCAAATTGGGCTACCTGAGCCATATTCGTAGAACTCATTGATACCGTCCATTGAGGCCATCTATTATAGGTATGGACCTACCTAATAATTTCATGCAATTAACCGCCTCGCCATCCGCCATCATCACCTTCTCAGTACCCGAAATTTTCGAGTCTTTGTGGTCTCAGATTTCAACATGAACGTCTTGGTAGGTGCCTATTTACATACGGGCAGTTTTCCACAAACCCCGTCTCCTGCAATTCCTTATACTCAGCTTCAACTCAGCTTTAGTCTAATTTGGTTGATTCTTTTGGCCGTGATACGCAAACAAACTGATGTACTTAGTACCTTTGCACTACTTAGGTAAGACTGTACATATTGTACATACTGTACAATTCTCTGCAATTGGTCGTAATAACAAGCACCATGACTGGCCAGCAGTCCACCCTTCAGGTATATGCAGGGCCCTTTAGGGCCATGTGGTTCTTTCTACAATAAACGCTCGAACCAGACACAATGCTTATTTCTCCAGCTAGGTACCTTACAAACATAGGTACAAATAGAGAAAAGTACAGATGATGTTATCGACTGTTTTCGAATGGCTTGAAACGAAACAGAAACATGAAGTTTAACGATTCTGATCAATGTATAGCCACACAGAATAACGATTTCATTGATCGTTACAACCATTGCACTATCACGTTCTTTGCATTGATCGTCCTGCTACTTCTTGAACAAATCAGTGGCTTATAGATTGTTCATACAGGAGCCTCTCCTTCCAATCAGTACAAACCAAAATCATTATCATTACCAAATTATTAACTTATCATCTCGAGCCCGATCGAGATTAAGGGATCGATACTTATCCGACCTGACAGGTTTCACTGGGAAAGTTGTGATGAATTTCAATATCTTTGATTAGAGATCTCTGGAGGTGCGGTACTGTGAACTCGAGTGATTGGATAGAATGAGGAAAACTGGCGTCGGTTTTCATGGAAAAGAAAGGACACAGTTTCGCCTCACTGTTGGTTTTTCTCATTCATTCCTCCGCTGCAAAGCTGTTAAATAGGGGCGAATTATTCGGACCGCGTGCCCTCCGTCGCCGCATAATTTTGTAAACCCCTCCGATTTGGTTTCATTTCGAAACAACGCCTCCGCTGCCTTTTTTCTCTCTCGAAGTTTAGCCCAACGGGGGTTTTCACAGTCAACTTCAGGCATTTTCAATGGGTAATATTGTTCACTGACCCGTCCGCCATCCGATAGCAGCTTTTTATCGCGGTCCTGATTTTGATGAGACGGGTGTGAGGAGTTATTGGAAAACGTGGCAATATTTGAATTATGATTTCGAGATTTTACAACAGTCGAACTTTAACGAATTTAACGTATACCACAATCTAGCAACCCGAATCTCAAGTTATGCAAACCGCAATTATGAGAGTATTGGTTTATTATTCTGCGAATAATACACCCGTGTATTCGCTCAGAAAATAGTTTTTATAACCGCCCCTCAACATTTTTTCTTTTACGTTTCAAAGTACGTAGATTCCGAAAATGCGATGTCCGCCGTATCATGCATAATTATCTACTTCAATTTCGGTCTAAAAAATTCATTCTTTCGCACACATGCTCCATTTGGGCCCTAGTTGTGTCCCGAAACTTTGCAGCCCGATCAGAATATACCCAAGGGTGTTATGGATGAAAAATTGGGGTAAAAATTGTGTTTTTTGGTGCTATAGTAACATAAGCTTGTGAGGTATCGTTTTCCAGGGTTTTTAGGACGAGGAGACCGAATATGAAGTATATTTTGACCAAACAGTGGAAAATTGAGGTTCTAACGAACTTCCAGCCTTACAATTACGTTAAAATTAGGTGTAAAATCGTCGTTTGTCCGCACAAAGTTTGGATCCCCATTTGGGGACCCTGGGGTGTTATGGGGGAACAATGGATGTAAAAATAAGGGTTTTCAAGGTTTTTTAAACGGTTTCAGTGAACATGAGCTCATGAGGTATCGTTTTCCATGTTTTTTATTTTTACCAAAGAGTGAAGAATTGAGATTGCAACGAAGGTTCAGCTCCCAAAATTCATTTTTATGAGTCAAAAACCTGGCAATTCGTCTGAAATCACCATAAAATTGTATAATAACACTGGAAGTAGTTTCCACAGGTGAATCAAGACAATTAAATGTCACTATCAATGATCAAAGATAATCTGCTAAAAAAAAGCTGCAAATTATTACACAACGGTTTATTATTTACCTGTATAGATGCCCTTTTGCGTAGATTACTGTTTTCTGCATAAATTCCCTCGAGCTCCCCCCAGGAAAGCCCTAAATCGAGTACTGGAGCCGGTCTTGGAATTAAAGTTTCGTACAAATTCGCGGGATTCAATAATTCAATCATTAATTATTTGAAGTTATTCATGAAGCATAAGGCAAATAATAAACCGTTGTGTAATAATTTACCAGCATAGATGCCCCTTCTGCGTAGATACTACAATGAACCGTTGTGTAATAATTTACCGTTGCGTAATAATTTACCGTTGTGTAATAATTTACCGTTGTGTAATAATTTACCACTGTCTAATATTTTACCCATCAATAATTCACCGTTTGTTCAAGTTGCAAAAGTACCTACCAACAAAATCCAAAACAGCCTTCATTTTTCAAATGGAACAATATCGCGGAACAACCAACTCGACTTCACACAGCCATCCGTGATTATAATCAGGTGCTCTCTAGCGATGATATTTGGGCTGAATGTATTCAATTTGATTCACCCCCCTGTTGACGAAGCCTGCCGGTGCAAACTTGGGGGCCTTACTGTGAAGGAACGGCTGGACGTACAATGCTCCGGGTGGTCTCAAAAAACTCGTAAGCTCAAGAACTATTTAAAACCGCAAAAATATTCACGTAAAAAAAGGTATAGACGTCCCGAAAATTTCAACCCCTATTTTTCACCTCTTAGAGATGACTGACAGTAACGCCGAGGCTCGAGGACCAACTAGAACCCGAACGGAACCTATAAACCGAATTTCGTCAATTTTGGCTCATGGTAACTAAGAAAAGTGCGAAGTACGGCGTACGGCGTGTGCTTATGTCCATTAGAATAATCAACCCTTGTGGCAAGGACTTAGCGTCTATTCCTTTTCTTGCTGTTCACATTACACTCCTACTTTTCGCATTCCCTTGAAACGATAAGTGCCGACCCAATTCTAAATTTCAGACCCATTGAACACTGGAAAAACCTGCGGTAATAAAATATATAGCAACGGCTTCGGATTCTATAAGGTGGCAATCACGGTGAGTGGTTGGCCACGAGGCGCGAGTGGGCAGATTTTACTGCCTACATTGGTAAGGCCGGGTTATCACCTCGACACACTCAACACTTCTTCCACTTTTACAGCCACCGCATCGTACATTACTTATGTTTTCCCAACAGCCCTGACAACTATGACGACCAGACAGTAACATGGGCTTCTGTGGCAGTTACTTTGGTTCTTCTAGTACCATAAGAACCTACCTGTATCGGAGAATATACCAAACCAGTGGGTAATAGAAAGATTGCGCTCATCACAGCGGAAGCAGTTGTGCTGTAAGAATAAGTGTCCAGGGCTGGCAGGTAATAAGGTCCTGGCAGGTAATGTGCCATTACCAACCGCTTTCGTAAATGTGACGAAACTAATACATTCCACGTGTGGACCTTACAGTTCTACATCCAGATCCATGGATTAGTCAAATAGTCCTTCGAATTTCTCAACCTCCAAGGGATGAAAAGTGGAGTTGGTATATAGCCGATATAGGTAATGCATTATCGGGGTGAATGATTGACGAATACCGTCCCATCTTGGCGACTCCAACGACCGATTATCTAATATAATAATAAACACTCCTATCATTATATGACTCTTCCGTCTACTGAATTCTGACTCTTTGCTTGTTGGATCAAACTGCATAAAAACCGAGTTTCCCAACCAGTACTTTTTATTTGTTTTATTTTTTATTATTACGAACCTATTCATTGTTATTTATTTTATTTCATTAATATTTATTTTATTAACTTATTAATATTAGCTTTAAGCTATTACTGCTAAGGAAGGAAGTAATGGAAGTATATTTGAATATGTTTGTACTTGAATATTGTAGATCGGTAATTAGGTTTTCAAGCTATGGATTATTTACCTTATGGCCTACATACGTTTTTCTGATAGCTATTTCGTTATTTTGAATCGATTAAGGAGAACTTCCACTGGGTCCACCTATTTGGTAGAACTTCACGAAATTGAGAGGTTATTGGGGAATGCTTGTGGAGCTTGCGACTGGTATATTTTCAGCTTCATACACCTGCCATAATATTTTATCACCTCATTATACTGCTCGCTTCATTCCAATTCCATGGATTTTATTAGAAACTCGTCGAGCATTACTTTGAACACAGCAGGCTTTTGAACAAGGAATGTTTAAAACAAAAACGTTTGTCAGGGGATTGGTTTTTCTCACTGAGTAACAAATATAAAGATGAAAAGGAAATCAATGAAGGTTTACGATCAAGCTTATCTCACAGAAAGGAGAAGTTATCGTTGTTTTTCCTCCCCGACAAAGAGATTTCACCCGTCCACCCTTTTTATCATAATACTGACACGTATTTTTATTCAGGCCATAGCCTCCTTGAGCATAAAATAAAGTGCAAGAGCTCGCCTACACTAATAAAATGTAAACCTATGACTTGTTATTTACTCTCATTAATATTATTTATTCAAATCTGAAAACTCAGTGCACATGACACCACAAACGTCGGTCGCTTTTTGTTTATTATTTTCAATAATGAAGCTTTGGAATCGAGCATGGAAAAAATAAAATAATAAAATTTTAACCCCCCCCCCCCCCACAAATTTGATGGTTTCCTTTTCAAGGTACGTAGAATTCGAAAATGCATTTAAAAAAACGCTGCAAATTATTACACAATGGTTTATTATTTACCTGTAGAGATGCCCCTTCCGCGTAGATCACTGTTTTCTTTGGTCAGCACCAACCCTTGAGCTCCCCCCAGGAAAGCCCTAAATGGAGTACTGGAGCCAGCCCGGCTCCAGAAATGCGCGGGATTCAGTAATTCAGTAACTAATTATTTGTAGTTATTCATGAAGCATAAGGTAAATAAACCATTGTGTAATAATTTATCTGTATAGATGCCCCTAGTACGCAGATAGGTTGTATAATAAACCGTTGCGCAATAAATTACCGTTATGTAATAATCTACCAATAATACTTCAACGTTTGCTCAAGTCGCAAAAGTACCTATCAACAAAATCCAAAAGATACATCATTTTTCAAATGAAATAATATCGCACAACAACCAACTCGGCTTCATACAGCCATCCGTGATTATAATCAGGTGCTCCCTAGTGATGATATCCGGGCCGGATTTATACCGTTTGATTCACGATCATGTTGACGAAGCTTTTCGGTGCAAACGAACGGCTGGTCGTACAATGCTCCGGGTGGTCTAAAAAAATTCTTTAGTTCAAGGTCAATTCCAAAACTCAAAAAAAACCACACCCTTCTATTGGAAGCTTTCGAGCTACGGCGTTCTGAAAATTTCAACCCCTATTTTGAACCCCTTAGAGATGACTGACAGTAACGTCGAGCTTCGAGGACCAACTAGACCCGGAACGGAACCTATAACCCGAATTTCATCAATTTTGTTTCATGGTAACTAAGAAAAGTGTAACTAAGTAACTAAGTACGGTGTACAGCGGACATACATAAATGTTTTTATTGCAATTTCGGATCCTACGTACCTTGAAACGTAAACCATCGAATTTTGAGGAGAGTTACCTTTTTTTTCATGCTCGATTCTAAAGGTTCAGTATTGAAAATAATAAACCAAAATTTCTGTCTGTACACCGTACTTCGCACTTCCCTTAGTTACGATGAACCAAAATTGATGAAATTCGGTTTGTAGGTCCCATTTGGGGTTTAGTTGGTCCGCCAAGCTCGGAGTTACTGTCAGTCATCTCTAAGGGGTTCAAAATAGGGGTTGCAATTTTCAGGACGCCGTTACCTCGAATCTGTATACGCTTTTAAATAGTTCTTGTAATTGGGAGTGTTTTTGAGACCGCCCGGAGCATTGTACGTCCAGCCGTTCGTTCATAGTGAGGCCCCGAAGTTTGCACCGACAGGCTTCGTCAACAGGAGGGTGAATCACTGAATCAAATCAATTGTATACATTCAACCCAGATATCATTGCTAGGGAGCACCTGATTATATTCAGGGAGTATAAAGTCGAGATGGTTGTTCTGTCATATTGTTCCATCTGAAAAACACAAAGGTGAATTATTACACAATGGTTTATTATACATACCATCTACATAGAAGGGGCATCTATACAGGTAAATTATTACACAACGGTTTATTATTTACCTTATGCTCCATGAATAACTACAAATAATTAATGATTTAATTATTGATCCCGCGCGTTTGTACGAAACTTTAATTCCCGGGCTGGCTAAAGTACCACAGAAAACAGTAATCTACGCAGAAGGTGCATCTATACAGGTAAATAATAAACCTTTGTGTAATAATTTGCATCGTTTTTCATCCCAGCACATGCTATACACTGTACGTAAAATGATACTATTCAATGCAAAAGCAAAATATATATGAATGAATAAAAACATACTGTTCCAAACACCTATTCTATTCTGTCGTCTGAATGCAAATGAGATTTTACGTCTTTCATCTCGGAGTCGCTCGCCTTTCTGAACTCACACTTCACAACAATACGCAATCTATGAGGGGACGTCGAAGTGCTCGCGACTCCCGCGCATTTCCCGGAGAGGTCTCAGAAAAGATAACATTGCTCAGGCAAGCAGATTACGAATGCAAGGGCCCAACCAGATTCACTTTATTGCTTCTTTTTATTGCTCGCTGAGCGCCGTAATATCCTTAGAACTCTTCTTCTTCTTCTTCTTCTTCTTCTTCTTCTTCTTCTACCGTTGGAGGACTCAGCACGTTCCGGGCTTTTTCCTGCCGCTGTGCTGTTCTGTTTTCGTCGGGGGAAAACGAGACGTTTACACTTGGGATCCGAAATGATAAATAATGGCGCGTTGTAGGCCTCAGGATTTATGATCTGACTCCTTTCAATCTCTCGCCCTGGCAAGTTATTCGGAGAGCGTCGATATATTTCCACATCCGCATCACATAACTCACTTCTTCCTAAATGGTGATGCTAGCGTTGGGCCAGAAAACGGAGATAATGGAAGTTGAACATAGGAAATAGAGCAGTAATTTGCAGCTGGCCAGTTGATATTCATTTACCTTTGGGGATTGATTGGTGGTCTCATTATTATGTACCTAGTTGAGATACTCTTAAGTTACCCAGTTCTTCATTTCAAATAGCTGAGAAATAAAAATAAAATGTTTGAGAATTTGAAGAGCTTGATTTAATTTTTTTTTTGTATTTGTAGTAGGTGCATGTTTCGACGCGCAATGGGGTCCTCTTCAGTCTGACATTGCGAGTTGTTGTCCATTAACACTATCATTAAAACATCCGTCTTCTTATTGAAAGCAAGTCAAAGCATTGTCCACAAGTTGCTACTTGTTACAAAATATGTACGTAATAGTACTTGAGCAAAGTATTTGTTCAAGTGTGGCGCATTGTGGAAAAACCAAAAAATGCTCAAGTACTACTATTAAGTATACATTTTTTTAACAAGTAGCAACCTGTGGACAATGCTTTCACTTGTCTTCAGTAAGAAGATGGATGTTTTAATGAAAGTGTTAATGGACAACAACTCGAAATATTATACTGAAGAAGACCCTGTTGCGGCTCAAAACATGTACCTACTACAAATACAAAAAAAAATTAAAAATCAAGCTCTTCAAAAAATAATTCTCAAAGAATAATAATTCTCCATACTATTAAATCATGAAAAAAATAAAATCTTAACGAAAGTTATAGCTGATGTCCAAGGTCAAACTGATCATAAAATCCAATCCAAAGTTTAAAGTGTATATAAAGGTGCCTCAACCTCGCCCCCACCACCCCCCTCCCCTGGAACTTGGGAGTTCGATGGAGGGGGGGGGGACCCTTCTGGCCCTTCTCCCGATGCGTCACTCAGCTCGTCTTTCTCCTCGTCTATTTGGTTAAACCTACATATTACATAGGAGTGGTAAATGTAATATTTGAGGGGTACCACGACAGTGATGATGGACAACAACTCGCAATGTTAGACTGAAGAAGACCCCGTTGCGGGTCGAAACTTTATCTACTACAAATACAAATACAAAAATTCAAAAATTAAGCTCTTCAAAAAATTATTCTCGAAGAAGAAGACGGTCACTCCATACTATCCAACCATGTAAAAAATAAAATCTAAACGAATGTAATCTGATGTCCAAGGACAAACCGATCATAAACTCCAATCCGAAGTGTCGGGGGTCAATAATGGCTAAAATCACTCAGAATTGCGATTAAGTCAACAAAAATGTTATAAGAGGATCCTTCGAAAATTCGCTCATATATGGTCATGCTGCATGACTGAAACTATTCCGTTTTCAAACCATTCTTAGATCCATCCTTAGATTTTAACATTTTGGCGAAATTTGGGAGTCGTAGCTAAGGATGAGTCAGCAGAAGAACACAGAGATGTAAATAGGTATAAATATTTTCACTACAAACTACCACTAAGCAGTACTACATAAACTGTTCATGAATCGTCATAGATATTCATGAATCGTCATAAATCATGAATTCGCCTTGTGACATAACACCACTGTACGGAGCACTCTTCTGTCGACGGACCGACCACCTGTATTGAGCAATACATAAATATCTCCAGATGAGTGTTATCGGGTCCAAGAACAATATTAGACACGAATGGAAAGGGACGGAGGGATGCGGTTAAGTTTTGTTCAACCTCGGTCGTTTTTGCCCCCTTGAAGTTTTGGAGTCTTTCCAAGTTTCGACGATTGTATTATTTCAGTTAGCGAGAGTTATTTTCATTTATCCTTAGCGGGAAAGGAGAAATGAAAGAATGGGGTGGTTCATTGAGGCCACTGCCCCCAGGGGTGGCAGGGGTCAACGTTTGGTAATACCTACATAAATAAATAAATTTGCCTCTCTAGTGTCTCTGTGGTAGAAGCAATTTGGTCTCAAGAAATTGTTAATCAATTAATAGAGAACGGGAAATTCAGAATAGTGGATTTGTAACACGCACTACCCTCACATAGTAAACTATGCTTGAACATTCAAATGAATCGTTACCTAACAAAACATGTTTTGCCATTTCACCCAAATCAGTTGAAATAGCATTCCGTTGTCTAATAACGAAATAACATTTATATTTCTTTTCCAAGTTGTTAGCAAAATTAAGCTACTGCATTGGGTCCAAAATGCTTGCACGTATGCATCATTGAAAAATTTCCCTGTACAAATTCGTATTTCATAGCATTCTGGATGACTGTAACATATAGGTAGTTGTGATTTTTGTCCCTAAATTTACTTACTTAAAATCGATTGGCACATTTTCCCTTCCAAAAGAGTTAGCAGGGTCCATTTCATTGATAACTGTATGATGATAGGTTGATAACTTCTTTAATTGAATTTAAAACTCCAAAATCCTAAAATTCCAATGCGTTATGGGCGTAATTGTAAAAACGCTCCAAATAATTACCCAACTATTATTTATCTGTATACATACCCCTTCTGCGTTGATCACGTAGTTGTTACCATAGCCAGGTTGGACGTCGACTTTGTTGTTTGATTTTTGTATTGAACTTTCTATTTCAGCTTTTCAACATAAAGACGAGGGAATTTTAATTTACAAGGTTGAATACATAAATCTTAGTTGACTTCGTTTTTCTCCGAATGCACTATTTTCCCGAGGCAATCTGTTTCATTTAGGTGGAATGTTCACTTCTTCTCGTTATCTTCTCTTTTAAGAAAAAAAAAAAAAAAAAAAAATTCTCCGTCTCCAACATTACGATCGATTCCAAAGGTTCGTTACTGAACATACCTATTAAACCAATATAGAACCTTTTGGGCGGATCATAATAAGAATAAATTCATTGCGATTTCAATGGGTTGATCCTCCCCCTACCCACCATGCGAATTCTCACAGAAAAGACGCTATTACTTGACCCCGAACGGAACCTATAACCCGAATTTCATCATTTTTTTCATAGTAACTAAGAAAAGTGGCCCGTACGGCGTACGGCGGACAGACAGCCATTTTTTTATTGCATTTTCGAATTCTACATACCTTGAAACGTAAATCATCAAAATTTGAGGGGGGTTAGAATTTTTTTTTCAAAATCAAAATATTTTCTGTATGTCAGCCGTACGCCGTACGGGTCACATTTCTTAGTTACCATGAATATAAAATTGATTAAAAAAATATGGGTTATAGGTTCCATTCGGGGTCTAGTTGGTCCTCGAAGCTCGGCGTTACTGTCAGTCATCTCTAAGGGGTTCAAACTAGGGGTTGAAATTTTCAGAACGCCGCAGCTCGAAAACTTTCGATATATAGAAGGGTATGGGTTTTTTTACGATATTAAATTTGTCTTGAGCTAAACAATTTTTTGAGACCACTCAGAGCATTGCACGTCCAGCCGTTCGTGCACACCAAAAAGCTTCGTCAACACGATCGTGAATCAAACGGTATGAATCCGGCTGGGATATCATCACTAAGGAGCACCTGATTATAATCAAGGATGGCTGTATGAAGTCGAGTTGGTTGTTGTGCGATATTATTTCGTTTGATAAGTGATGGACTATTGGATTTTGTTGGTAGATACTTGTGAAACTTGAACAAACTTTGAAGTATTATTGATGGGTAAAGTATTACACAATGGTAAATTATTACACAACGGCAAATTATTACACAACGGCAAATTATTACACAACGGTAAATTATTACATAACGGTAAATTATTACACAACGATAAATTATTACAGAACGGTAAATTATTACAGAACGGTAAATTATTACATAACGGTAAATTATTACACAACGATAAATTATTACAGAACGGTAAATTATTACACAACGGTTCATCTACCAAGAAGGGGCTGGATTTTGTTGACCGGTACTTTCGCAACTTGACCAACCGTTGATGTATTATTTATGGGCAAGTTATTACACAACGGTTCGTTATACTTGACCACGAGGGTAGGTACTGACCACAGAAAACAGTGATCTACGCAGAAGGGGCATCTATTTCACTCCACATCAACAATTTTCCTTTAGAACTTGATTATTTGCGTTTCTTTTTGCCGTTTTAGTTACTGTTTTTCATCGGCTGTATTATTTTAGCAACATAACTCGTGATTTAGGTAGGTACCTAGTAACGAGTACGGGGTTAGGTACTAACTGCGATCTACATAATATGTATAGAATAGTACATATTATATTATATAGACGGGTTATCTATACAGAGAGCTGTGATCTGTAACAGGAGGGTATTCTGTACAAAATAATAAACCGTTGTGCAGGGATTTGCAGCGTTTTTTTTTAAACGTAATTTTGCTTGGGATGCATATTTTGTCCATTTCGAGTGCATATTTTGGCCAAATTTTGTGCATATAATTCCAGTCCCTAGTGATGAAGTTTTCACCCCCCCCCCCCCCCCACTACACTGGCTAAGCCACTGCAACCACATCCCTCCTTTCAAAATGGCGCTGCGACTGCGCGTTGGATGTTGTTAGCCAGCAAAGTCGCGGCTTTAGGAAATCACCGAAGGTCTACTTAGGGGTGGGATGTGGATAAATGAGAACCGGGAAAAGCGTGTAGGCAACACCGAGTAAAAAATGAAGCCGGGCCGGGACGTTTCGGGGATGTAACGTGTGTAAGCCACCTGAAAAGCCTTGTACGTGTCAGATCCATTTACCTACGGCGTGACCCGGGAAGCTAATCTCCCGAGTCCCCAGCACGACGCTCAACGCTTACCGCCTCCTGCGGTTCGTCACTTCAGTGCAAGTGGGCCTCGGAGCTTACTCAGCCCTCTGAATGATTAAACGTCTCGCATTTCACACACAACTTCTCTTACGATAGGGCACCAGTAGAACACCGCCGGGTGACCACCATCCGCGCCATTTCTGGCGTCACTTATCAGTAAAATCAGCTCATTCTGAGTCTTAAAATTTACATTTTCAGATAATAATTTTGGTTTAGTACTGTCAATAATGAACCTTTGGAATCGGGCATGAAAAAATGTCTGCCAATTCGAGTAGACAGCAAGCATAGCTTCCTCACTTGAATCACATGAACGTATAAGAACAATTGGGTAGGTTCATTTTGAAACGGGACGACCTGCGATCCAGCCCGCGTGTACCCTCAAAATTTCAGCTCTCTACGACTATTTTTCGCGTTGTTAGAAGCGTTACAAATGGATGGCCAACACTTCATGTTAGCGCATGCGCAGACGAAAGTTACGGTACGATTCTATTGAAATTCATATGGAACAATCGAAGTATTATTCCTGATCGGTCCTCCAAATCTGAACTCATTTCAACGATATTTGAGGTAGTTATGGGCGTTTCAAGTATTTCACGTTTGCGCATGCGCGGACGAAACGATTTCCATGATTTTGAAACGGGACCACCTGCGATTCAACCCGCGTTCACCCTCAAAATTTCAGCTCTGTATGACTATTTTTCGCTTAGTTAGAAGTATTACACAGAAATGGTCAATATTTCATGTTGACGCATGCGCAGACGAAAGTGACATTAAAAATGAAATGAATTCCAAATGAATGAAATTCATTTGGAAGTATCAAAGTATTATTCCTGATCAACCGGCGTACGTCGGACAGACAGAAAATATTTTTATTGCATTTTCGGATTCTACATACCTTGAAACGTAAACCATCAAATTTTGAGGGGGGGCTAGAATTTTTTTTTTTTTTTCATGCTCGATTCCAGTGGTTCATTATTGAAAATAATAAACCAAAATTGGTGGCAAAATAGTGGTTTATAAGGTTTTTCTGAGGTTTTAGCGAACTTGAGCTCGTGAGGTATAGTTTCCATGTGTTTACGGCAAGAAGACCAAATATGAAGTTGATTTTGACCAAACAGTGAAGATTTGAGGTTGTAACGAAGGTTCAGCTCCCAAAATTAATTTTTTATTAATAAATAAACCCGGAAAATTCTCTGAAATCAACGTTTGAATAATAATTCTAAAAGTAGTATCAAAAGATGAATCAAGACAATTAAATGGCACTATCAATGATCAAAGATAATTTGTGAAAAAAAAGGAGCGCAATTTAATGCTTTTGGTGGCAAAAATTTGTAGAAACCATCAAAAATAGCTATTTCAATTATTGCACTAAGTGAGCAGCCCAAATTTCTGTAGGTATGTCCAGTAGAATAATAAACCCATGAGCAGCGTTTTTGAGATTGGATTTACCAATGTAATTTTTATTGTAAATAATTACTCGTGTAATCAACTATCTACTGCTTATCTCTGACCCATGTCAATTTCATCACAGTTGAAATGTGCGTGCGGCAGCGTGGAATCCTGGCCGCGCACGTAATTACGTGAAAGGTTGTTGAAATCAACGACGTACGACGAGGGTTTTGTTTGGAGCTGCTCGAGCCGTCCACCATCAACGGTAACTGCTTTTGTGAAGTTCGATAGAACGATGGGGCTGAAAGGCTCGGAACGAGTCCGATAGAACCGGGGAGCAGCTTGGAACGGTTATGACGCTATGAGAGCTAAAAGACGAGGAGGACGAAAGATAAAGAACGAGTGGAAGGTGGGGGAGGTTCACCCGAAGAACCTCCGATGGGGCGGTTAAGGCGAGGGCGTGAGGCGGTTACGGCCGCGCGGAGAGCCGTTAAAAAGATAACGACCGCCAAAGATAACCTAATCGGCATCGTGAGGGGGGAAAAGTGAAGGGGAAAGCGAGCGGCAGCTGAGATGAACCTCTCCTGTCCCTCGATGACGCTCATCCGACGAGATAGCGGTGACGATGAAGCGGGAAGCGCTGACTGCAAGAAATATCAACAACAAATCTCCCGGTGATGCACGAATGTGATCGCTTCAAGTACGTGATACGTGGAAGGCGAGGACGTTTGAACTTTGAAGTAGTGACGTTCCGATACGTTCGATATTAACTGATATCGATACTCGATATTAACTGATATAGATAATCGATATTAACTGATATCGATACTCGATATCGATCCGATTTCTTTCGATATTCCCAATTTTGGGTTATTATTTTAATAATAAACCATTGGAATCGAGCATGAAAAAAATGCTAACCCCCCTCCCCCCCCCCCACAAAATTTGATATTTTACGTTTCAAGGTATGTAGAATCCGAAAATGCAATAAAAAAAATGTCTGTCTGTCCGCCGACTACGAAGCTCGACGTTACTGTCAGTCATCTCTAAGGGGTTCAAACTAGGGGTTGAAATTTTCAAAACGCCGTAGCTCGAAAACCTTCGAATGAAGGGTATGGTTTTTTTTACGTTATTAAATTTGCCTTGAGCTAAACAATTTTTTGAGACCACCCGGAGCATTGTACGTCCAGCCGTTCGTGTGCACCAAAAAGCTTCGTCAACACGACCGTGAATCAAACGGTATAAATCCGGCCCGGATATCATCGCTAGGGAGCACCTGATTATAATCAAGGATGGCTGTATGAAGTCGAGTTGGTTGTTCTGCGATATTATTTCATTATTTGATAAGTGATGGACTATTGGATTTTGTTGGTAGGTACTTGTGAAACTTGGACAAACTTTGAAGTACATATTATTGATGGGTAAATTATTACACAATGGTAAATCATTACACAACGGCAAATTATTACACTACGGTAAATTCTTACATAACGGTAAATTATTACACAACGGTTCATATACCAAGAAGGGATTTTGTTGACCGGTACTTTTGCAAATTGACCAACCGTTGAAGTATTATTGATGGGCAAGTTATTACACAACGGTTCATTATAGGTACTGATCACAGAAAACAGTGATCTACGCAGAAGGGGCATCTATTTCACTCCACATCAACAATTTTCCTTTGATTATTTGCGTTTCTTTTTGCCGTTTTAGTTACTGTTTTTCATCGGCTGTATTATTTTAGCAACATTTAACTCGTGATTTAGGTAGGTACCTAGTAACGAGTACGGGGTTAGGTACTAACCTACGGAGGGTCTGCGATCTACATAATATGTATAGAATAGTACATATTATATTATACAGACGGGTTATCTATACAGAGAGCTGTGATCTGTAACAGGAGGGTATTCTGTACAAAATAAAAAACCGTTGTGCAGGGATTTGCAGCGTTTTTTCGACAATATCCTGTAGGTATTTTTGTAAACATCTCTCGAGGCCCGGACTGTGTTTCAAAATACTTTCATTTTTTTCCATTTCCCTTCCCTCAAATTGCTGTAATAACCCACTGTGCGCCGTTTAGAAAGCAGGAAAAAACACACAAAATACGCAGAACAATTCTCTCCGTTTATCATGTTCCGCAATGTTTCATGCCGCCCCTTTGAGAGACCCTTGTCGACGGTGAAAGCGCAGAGTGTCACGTCTTCGCAACACCGTGTTAACAATGATACTTATTGGATCGACCCCTTCGGCAATATAAAAAGAGTTTTTCGCCAACCTCTTGTCGGGCCCTTCATCTTTTCATCCCTTGAGGGAATGGCGAGGGCTCTTCCGCCGACTTCCAACTCGAACCCGACTTTTTTTGGCTCGTTTTTTTAAGCTCGTTTTTTTCGAACAGCCCCTGGAGGGATGATTCCATTCTTAACCCGTTTTTCCTTCTTTTCCGGAGGAGTCCGGCTTCGGCGTGGTATTTTCCCGAAAAAATGAGAACTTTTCTCCTCCAACAGATTGAAGTAAAAATTGGAAAAACAACGACTCCCTTGACAATCCGAAAAACGTCTGCCGATTCGGGTAGGCAGTATCGCATACGTCACCAGAATCACATGAACGTATAGAATATTTCGGTAGGTTCATTCAGTGGACAGGCGGAGTATCCATGCATGGGTGACTGTCTAAAACAACTCAGGTCACATGGAATAGCGGAATTAGTTGGGTAGGTTCAGCTCTCTACGACTTTTTTTCGCGTAATTAGAAGCGCTACAAGGAAACGGTCAACATTTCATGTTCGCGCATGCGCAGACGAAAGTTACAGTACGATTCCAATGAAATTCATATGGAACTATCAATGTATTATTCCTGGTCGACCCTCCAAATTTGAACTCATTTCAACGATATTTAGAGTAGTTATGGGCGTCTCAAGTATTTAACTTTTGCGCAAGTGCAGACAAAACAATTTCCATGATTTTGAAATGGGGCCATATGCTATCCAACCCGCGTGTACCTCTCAAAATTTCAGCCCTCTGCACTATTTTTCGCCTAGTTATAGCAGCGTTACAAGGAAATGGTCAAATTTAATTTTCGCGCATGCGCAGACGAAAGTTACTGAACGATTCCAAGCAATTCATTATGGAACTATCAAATTATTATTCCCGATGGACCCTCCAAGTTTGAACTCATTTGAACAATATTTAGGTAGTTATGGGCGTTTCAACTATTTCACGTTGACGTGCGACGACGAAAATTCCTGTACTTTTCCAATGATTTTGGTATGGGGACCACACCCGCACCTACCCTCCAAATTTCAGCCCATTTTGACCATTGCTCCGGGTAGTTATGGCCGTTACAAGAATTGACCACAGTCAGACAGGCACACAGACGGGCGGACAGACAGACACGGAACAAAAAACGCTGCAAATCCCTGCACAACGGTTTATTATTTTGTATAGAATACCCTTCTGTTACAGATCACAGCTCTATGTATAGATAACCCGTCTATATAATATAATATGTACTATTCTATGCATAATTATGTAGATCGCAGACCCTCCGTAGGTTAGTACCTAACCCCGTACTCGTTACTAGGTACCTACCTAAATCACGAGTTAAATGTTGCTAAAATAATTCTGCCGATGACAAACAGTACCTAACAAAAAGAAACACACATAATGAAGTTCTGAAAAGAAATTGTTGATGAGGAGTGAAAAAAGTTGCAAAAGTACCTACCAACAAACCCCAGCCCCTTCTACGTAGATGGTATAATGAACCGTTGTGTAATAATTTACCGTTGAGTAATGACTTACCGTAGTAATAATTTACCCATCAATAATACTTCAACGTTTGTTCAAGTTTCACTACCTACCAACAAACTCCAAAAGAGCCATCATTTTTCAAATTAAATAATATCACAGAACAACCAACTCGACTTCATACTCCGCCAATATAATCAGGTGATCCCTACCAATGATTGGCCGTATTCACAAATTCCTATTGTGGGCGCGTCTCTGGTTACGAGAATTGGTTTGAATTGTATACAATTTCATTCACACTGGAGTCGAAAATGCCTGTCGGTGCAAACTTCGGGGCCTTACTGTGAACGAACGGCTGGACGTACGATGCTCCGGATAGTCTTAAAAAACTCGCAAGTTCAAGAATTATTTAAAACCGTAAAAATATTTACGTAAAAAAATGGTATAGGCGTTTTGAAAATTTCAACCCCTATTTTGAACCCCTTAGAGATGACTCACAGTAACGTCGAGCTTCGAGGACCAACTAGACGCCGAACGGAACCTATAACCCGAATTTCATCAATTTTTTTTTCATGGTAACTAAGAAAAGTGGCCCGTACGGCGTACGGCGTACGGCGTACGGCGGACAGACAGAAATATTTTTATTGCAGTTTTGGATTCTACATACTGACAATTCGGGTAGAATTGAATGCACGAAGATTGGTTGAACGATTTTTAATAAGAGAAACACTTTGGTGAATGAATTACAAGAGGTGAAAACAGATGAAAAATAATTAAGTCAAACAGACGAGGCGTTGTACTCAAGATGGCGAACAGTAATAATAAAGGGAGGTGGTGGCGTTAGAAAGGGGGAACCGCTACCACCCGGTCTGAGGAGAGCAAAAGAAGCTAGTTGAATGATGGGTCAGGTGAAATATCTTAGGCGTCAGAAACCTTCTGGACTCCTAGTACATTGAGTAATTAATTTAATGTTGATTAGTTGAGTTGATTAGTTTTAATGTGAATCTAAGTAGAGAGAGGAAATTAGGGTCGATCCTGTTGCTGTCGCTAGCAGTTGAAAGCTGAGTATGGAAGGAGAGAAGGATGAGCATGGAAGAAGAGAAGCAAGGGAGTTGGGCGCAGTGAGAGCGCTCTGTATGGCGGAGGTGTAAGCTGTGTAAGTTGCGAGTCCTACGTAGGGGACGAACATCCTCCCGCCACAATAACGAGTTATTCTTCAATTGGAAGGGGGCAGAGTTTGATGAGTGGACGTTGTTTGACGAGGGGGCGGTTGTTGGTGGTTGAGGAAAAGCGGACGTCAGCGACACGAGCTGTGCCGTCGGCGCCGGGGTAGAGTTTGACGATAGTGCCCATGGGCCAGGAGAGAGGAGGAGTGTTGTCCTCAGACACCAAGACAACATCTCCAACTTTGGGAGGATGAGAAGGGGTGCACCATTTGGTGCGAATTTGAAGATCTGCCAAGTACTCGACTTGCCATTTTTTCCAAAATTGGTTGATCACTTGAGAAACAAATCTCCATTTAGGGACTAGTCGAGTGCTGACATTGTCAGGAAGATTGTCAGGGAGGGCCGTGAGGGGTCGATGAACAAGAAAATGGGCTGGAGTTAGCATAGAAATATCATCGGAAGAGTTTGATTGGAAGACTAGGGGCCTGCTGTTTAAAATTGCTTCTATACGTATGGCTATAGTTTGAAAGGTCTGGAGGGTAGGGATCTGATTTCGTAGGTTGATTTTAAGTAGGCGTTTTGTTGATTTGACGGCGGCCTCCCATAATCCGCCAAAATGTGGGGCACGGGGTGGGATGAATTTCCAGGTGATTCCTCTATAGGCTAGTTGATTGGCTATGAGATTTTTGCTGTCGGACAGAAGGCCCAGTCGACGTAGAAGATTAGCGGTACCAAGGAAATTACGTCCGTTATCGGACCAAATGACCGACGGAACACCCCTCCGACCAATGAACCGCTCGAGACATTGAAGAAAGCCGTCAGTTGAAAGGTCCATGACCACTTCCAGGTGGATCGCCTTGGTGGCAAAACATACAAATACAGCCAAATAAATTTCCAGCTTCCTCGACCCCCTTAACCCAGCAACAGTGATAGTAAAGGGTCCGCAGAAATCGATCCCTACAGTTTCAAAAGTGAAGGATCGCTCGACCCTGTCAGTTGGGAGCTGACCCATGTCGGGTAAGAAGGGCTTCGGGTTAACCGAAAAACATCTGGTACAAGAAGAAAGAGTTTTTGAGACGAGATTGCGACCATCGACGATCCAATACTGGGTGCGGATGTGAGCTAGGGTAGCTCGTGGGCCTACGTGCAAACAGCGCTCATGCGCTTGACGAACCACGAGAAGGGTGAAATGGTCGAATTTGGGAAGTAGTGCTGGATGACGAGTTTCATATGACAGTGAGCTATGTCGAAGACGGCCACCAACTCGAAGAATGTTATCAGAAGCAAGAAAAATTGCGAGCTGTTTCATAAGTTTGGTCGGGGGGTGACTTTTGTT
Organism: Leptopterna dolabrata; assembly: GCA_954871275.1. Lineage (NCBI taxonomy): Eukaryota > Metazoa > Arthropoda > Insecta > Hemiptera > Miridae > Leptopterna > Leptopterna dolabrata. Next base: position 4,823,858 of record OX940988.1, on the reverse strand, counting down.
TAATGATGAAAAAATATCGGAAAAATGACGCGCTTGCGCTCTACGGACAAGTAGAGCGTCAGCAGATTTTAATTCGGATGTCGTAAGAGGAGGGGTTTTTTTGTTGAGGTTTTTAGAAGCGGAGTTGGGCGAGCGACAGTTGTTGATAAATCGCAGTACCCATGCGGTTACTTTGCGTAGTCGAAACAGGGAGCTAAATTTATCCTCAAATTGGAAGTCGTCGGTGAGTTTGATTGTTGAAATCGTATTGGACTTCCTAATTTCAGAAGAAACAGCTTCAGACGATAGATCTGGTCGAATGGGTCGGAATTGCCAATGTTCAGGAGAGAGTGATAGCCAGGTGGGACCTTTCCACCAAATGGCACAGTCGACAAGATGCTGAGGCAACATACCTCGTGAGGCTATGTCCGCGGGGTTATCCCCGGATTTGACATGAACCCATTGTGAGCGGGGAAGATGAGAGATGATTTTACTAACACGATTCCCGACAAAGACCTTCCAAAAGGGGGCCGGATCTGCAATGATCCATGACAGGGCTATCATGCTGTCAGAAGCGGCTATGAGATGTTCATCGGGAATGTGTGGGAAGAGAGGTCGTATTTTGTTGAAAGTCTTCCCCAAGAGCTCAGCGGCCAGTAATTCGAGTCGAGGGATGGATTGGGCTTTAAGAGGGGCAATTTTTGCCCGGGCAATTATTAAGTTGACAGTCGAATGATTAGAGGAAACACTAACGTGGTAAATTACCGATGAATAGGCCCTTTCAGAAGCATCAGCAAAACCGATGAGGTATTGATTTTCAGAAGAAATATCTACATGACGAGAGAGATTTAAATTTTGAAGAGCGTTGATATTTTGGGCAAGTTTGGACCAATCGTAGATGAGTGAGGTTGGAAGAGGATCATCCCACTGAAATTTAGCATGACAAACCTCACGCTGAATAAACCTAGCAAAGACGGAAACCGGCATTACCCAGCCGGATGGATCATAAATTCGTCCCACCTGACTGGCCAGTTCACGCTTGGTGTGAATGTTGGGAGTAGCTGGTACTTTGAAGAAGAAGGTGTCAGTGGAGGGATTCCAGGCCAGACCTAGCATTTTTAGAGGTTTATCTTCCTCATCGACACACAAGTCGACAGTGGAGGAGCTGGTCAGAAGGGAATCTTCGGGAATGCCGGTAAGAAGGGAGGAGGAGTTGGCCGCCCATTTTTTGAGCTGAAGGCCAGCGGTTGATAGGAGGTCGATTAGTTGATTACGCGCCTGAAGGGCATGAAAAATTGTCTCACCACCCCCATGTACGTCATCGACGTATGTATGGTTGAAAAGAAGTTGAGAACCTAACGGGTAAGAATGAGAGCCCTCTTCGGCTAAATGTCTGATAACCCTATTGGCGAGGAAGGGGGCGGAGGCAGTGCCGTAGGTCACGGTGGTGAGGGCGTAGTCAAGGAGAGGTTTATCTGGTGAGTCCCGCCAGACTATTCGTAGCATATCATGATCGGAAGGGGGGTGTTGGAATTGACGAAACATTTTCTCAATATCGGCTATGAAGACAAATCGAAAGAATCGGAATCGAGCAAGAAGGTCGGAAATTTCCGGTTGTAACTTTGGCCCGACGTGAAGAATATCATTCAAGGATTTTTTAGAAGTTGATTTTTGAGAGGCGTTGAAGACTACTCTGATTTTGGTTGGCGGATCGTTAGGTCTATGGACGGCGTGATGTGGAATGTCGTAGTGAGGAGAAGAGTAAGAAGGGGGGCCTACGGGACGCATGTGACCGAGTTGCAAGTACTCATCCATGAATAATTTATAGGCTAGTTGAAGTTTGGGATTATTTTGTCGTTTTCGCTCGGAATTTTCGAATTGTTTGACGGCGATGAATCGTGATTTGCCCAATGCAGAGGGATTTTCAGAAAAGGGAAGAGGAACGATATATCTACCCTCTCGGGTCCGCCTCACTCCTTGTAAGAAGATGTTTTCCGCCTCTAGTTCTTGAGGAGTCCAGGGGCGGAATTCATCAAGGTTTTCGATTTCAAACAGTTGAGTTAGTAGCTCGTCAGTGCGGGCGTCTGAAGAATTTAGAGCGGGTTGAATGTTGAGAGAGCGAGACGACGGAGGGGGGTCGTTCAGATTTATGTTCGTCGGAGTGACAGAAAAACCACCAGGGGTTATGGAAAAATTTGCCAAAAGGAAGTATTTTGTTGAATTAACGGAAGGAGACTTTAAAGGGGGAAATAATGAGTATAAATTTCGAGCTAAAGAACCTTTTTGTGATAATGAAACTGTTGAAGCGACATTTTTGATTGAAAATGAGTGATCATGATTCATAGATGAGCAATAAGGTTGAGAGGAGGGCGTAATGGAATCGAGACAAGCGTTCTCTGAGGGGGCTGGTGAAAAGGAAGATGAAATTTTAGGATGATTACGCCCGAATTTGTCGTTTAAATGATGTCTAGCACCTCCAGGTCGCATGGGCTTTGGTTGATTTAAGATCATTGGTTGGGTTTCGGAGTTGATAAGTTGAGAAGGGGATTGAGTGATCATAGACGGTTGCTCATTGGTTGAATTTGATTTAAATGCAGAAGATGACTTTAGTTTAGAAGAAGTTGTAGAGGGGAGAGCAGAGAGTTGAGGTTTAGATTTATTCATTGTCAGAGGTTGAAAGGCCGGGGCGGGAGTTCTAGAAGATGATGGGGAATGACTTTTAGAGATTTTTGATGAAAACGGTTGATTAGGAGGCTTATAAGTAATGGGATGAGCAAAGGGCAGAATTTTGCATTTTTTGATGAGGTTGGGAGGTTGAAGGAGGTCGAACTGTTGAATATGAGGAGTAAGATGAAATTTCACCTTAGGACGAGATAAAGAATTTTGAGAGCCTCCCAAGATCAGCCAGCCGACCTCAGATAAGATCAACCCGGGTGAAGAAGATTTGGTTGGAGGAGTAGTAGAGAGCCGGCTGCAAGCCTGAGTGATTCGGACAAAGAGGTCGGCGCCTAGAATAACATCGACTGGTCCCCGCTTGTAGAAATTAGGGTCCGCCCAACCATGCTTTCTGTTAATAATTGAGGGCCAATTAGAGGGATCAACTGAAGAAGAGGGGGCGAAAATTTGATGGTTGAGAACATGAGCGAAAAAAGGGATAGATGCGCCTGTTCGAGTGGTAAGAGACAGATGGGAGGCGCTAGTTGATGAACGAGCCCCTTGTCCGATCCCGTGAAAAGTATTAGATGATTTGAAGGTGGGGATATGATGTCTATCGACAAAATGCGAGAAGAGTACATTTACCTCGCTCCCTGTGTCTAATAAAATTCGAGCATGAACTGTGCCAATGCTTGGATGAAAAAGAGGTACTACAGCGGTTGGCAGAAGGCCATTACCAAAGGAGTATTTAAGAGAAGAACCAGCGACCGGGTGGGAATGATTTGAAGACTGAGAAGTTTTGACAGCATTGGCATAGCTTACTGGGGTAGATGGATTGAAGGGAGGAATATGAAATTTAGTAGATGGTTCAAGTTGTGAGGGGGGTGACACAAGTTTGTTGGGCGATTTAGACGGCTGAGGGGAAGCGAGGGGTTTTGATGAGACTTGATCAGAGGGAACGGGGAGACTGAATAGCGACTGCTTGCGACGCAAGGATCCTGTCTTGGGAGTCCTAGTTGAATTTTTTATCAGAATAGGGGCATGAGAAAATTTTGAAGTTGAGGTGGACGAAACAGGGGTTGAACAATGTTTAGTTGACGTTGACGAAATAGGGTTTCTCCTATTCCTAGTAGTCCTAACAGTTGACTCGGCGAATGGAGGCACACCTGAAGTTTGACCTAAGTTGGAAGATGAGCCTACCTCAATCGGGCCCCTGAAATGAGACTGCGCAGGCAAAGCAGCTCCGGTCGAACATGCAAAGTAATGGTTGGTCGAGTCAGCACCATCCAACTTAAATTTACAAGTCCTACCTAGTGGTTCCAGAAGGCTTTTGATACCTGAAGAAGATCCTTGGGCGTCCTTCCGATCAGTTAGTTGATTGTCCTTGAATTCATTTTGCTTCGGGATAGCAGATGCAAGCGACTGATTAATGATTCCGTTAGTTGACATAGAATTTCCATTGTGATCGAAAGTGCCGGACCGTCAATTTTCACCATTATTTGTTGACCCATCTGAAACAGAAGAACTATTAGACTCGTTGATATTGGTTGAGGGGAGGCGCTTATCAACATGTTGTTTACTACCCCTAACTTGGGTCCAAACACCATAGTAACAGTTATCAGAAGAGGGGCGATTGAGAGAGAAATAAGAAGATTCGTCGGATGAATCAGACAGTTGTTCGCTGCGCTTGGCAAAGGTAGGGGACCTAACTGCCGCGCACTTGAAATAGTGTTTGTCGAGCTAACACTTCTGCTGGTTGGGGACGGGGATCTAGCCCTAACGGGGGAGCCATGGTCAGATCTCACAGGGGATGCAGGTCGTGGTCTTCTTGAGAATGACGGTGATTGGCGTAGCGACTGAGTAGGTGTGGAAGGACACGCTGAATGCCTGTGGAGCAGGTGATGGTGGCTAGCCTGACAGTGAACGCAAGTTCTGTTAGTCGGACAGTTAGTTGTTTGATGTTTGGCTGACAGACATCGGTTGCAGAGAAGCGCCAAATGCGCAAAGTTGATGCGTTCGTCAGATGTCAGCTTTTTAAATTCCTGGCATTTGTAGATAGGATGCCTTTTATTACAATAATTGCAGATGATGGCCTCTTCTGGGAATCTGGAGTACACCTGTCGAGGCTGGGAGGACGTAGATATACTTTGTTGAGGTCGTTGACTTGCAGACCCTTGAGGGGTCGGTTGAGATGGGTTTGGACGTGGAGTTGGTTGTGGCGACGTGGACGGCATCATTTGCAGCAGATTTAGTTGTCTTTCAAGGTACCCGATGAGATGCTCGTCGCAGGGAATGACATTTTTTCCCTCCATCTCCTCACGGTTGAACGCTTCTTGTATATCTGTTGATAGATTGGTGAATAAAGTCTGAAATAACAGGAAACCTGCAACGTTTTCAGTTGGGAGATCTTTCACAGCTTGCACCCAAGCTTTGGCGGCCGCCAGAAACTTTTCCACCTGCCTAGTTTCGCGTTGGTTGATGCGTGGGATGTCCAATCGCATGTTGAAGGTTTGTTGAGCAATTTTGTAGTTTCCAGTATTTTCTGCGCAGAGAGCGGCGTAGATAGTGTTGTAGTCTTGGTTGAGATTTTCAGAGTGTAGTACGAGTTGTTTAGCTCGCCCCTCCAGTTTAGAAAGTAGCACGTTGAGCTTAACTTGGTCGGGGAGCCCTTCAACATGGTGCACTCCCATGTCAAATAATTTCTTGAAGTGAGCGAATTTGGTCAAATTCCCGTTGAATTTAGGGATTGCAGATTGCATTACACTCATGTAATTGTATGCTTCCATAGTGGCCGCTTGGGGCGTTGAGGGCGCTGGACGAGCCGGGATTAACCCGGTTGTTGTGTGAGATATAGCGGTCATTTGAGTGATAATTTGATGAACGGTAGAGTCAGGTAAGGTGGTATTTTCCTCTAGAATATTTAAAAGTTGATTACCTTTGTCAACTGCAGTTTGTATGAGGTCGATCGCTTGTTGAGAGTTTGCAGGCAATTGTTGAAGCGCAGTCATTCGAACCGACCATCTTGTGATTCGTCGAATCAAGGCTTGATCGTCATTGTTGAGAAGGTTGAATACTTCGGTAGAAAGAGATATTCTGGAAGAGCCGCTTGGTTCTGGCTGTTCAGCCATATTAACGATTGAATGTTCGTAGAAAAAAGGTTAGTTGAGATGGGGAGTTGTTGAGAAAGAAAAAAAAAGGAAACCTGTCGCAGAATGACGTAAACGCACTTGTACCAAGAGCAATTAAATTGACTTGATTCGATCACGTTAGTTGCGAAAAGTTCGTCGACTGGTTGAGAATAAAGGTTCTGTTGAAGGGGACGCTATGTGGAGAAACAGTTGAAAAGTTCCGACACCAGCTTCTACGTCCCGGGTTTCGGCACCATGACAATTCGGGTAGAATTGAATGCACGAAGATTGGTTGAACGATTTTTAATAAGAGAAACACTTTGGTGAATGAATTACAAGAGGTGAAAACAGATGAAAAATAATTAAGTCAAACAGACGAGGCGTTGTACTCAAGATGGCGAACAGTAATAATAAAGGGAGGTGGTGGCGTTAGAAAGGGGGAACCGCTACCACCCGGTCTGAGGAGAGCAAAAGAAGCTAGTTGAATGATGGGTCAGGTGAAATATCTTAGGCGTCAGAAACCTTCTGGACTCCTAGTACATTGAGTAATTAATTTAATGTTGATTAGTTGAGTTGATTAGTTTTAATGTGAATCTAAGTAGAGAGAGGAAATTAGGGTCGATCCTGTTGCTGTCGCTAGCAGTTGAAAGCTGAGTATGGAAGGAGAGAAGGATGAGCATGGAAGAAGAGAAGCAAGGGAGTTGGGCGCAGTGAGAGCGCTCTGTATGGCGGAGGTGTAAGCTGTGTAAGTTGTGAGTCCTACGTGGGGGACGAACACATACCTTGAAACGTAAACCATCAAATTTTGAGGGGGGGTAAGAATTTTTTTTTTCATGCTCGATTCCAATGGTTCATTATTGAAAATAATAAACCAAAATGTTCCTTGACGTCTGGAAACGCAAAATGGTAGTGGAAATTTTCATTTTGGAGGACATCCTTTTTTTTTTTTTTTACTCATCCAAGGCTTTCCTACCTTCCGGTTTAGGGGGAAGCAAAATGAAATTTTCCATTCAACCATATGAGCGAATTTTCAAATACCGTTACATATCTCAACCTGCCCTCTAACTCACTACACTAACTTCTCCCACTTTGGACATGAAATAAAAAAGCTGCAAAGTCCTTGTCACATGGGTTTATTATTCTGTTGGACATACCTACAAAAATGCTGGCTGTTAATTTACTGTTTCATTCTGTGCAATAATTGAAATAGTTATTTTTTGACGGTTTCCACCAATTTTGGTCTCCCAAAAACTCGAATTGGGCTCTTATTATTCACCAATTATCTTTGATCATTGTTTTAATTGTCTTGATTCACCTGTTTATACTACTTCTTGTGGTATTATACAATTTATGGTGATTTCTAACAATTTCCCAGGTTTTTGACTCATAAAAAATGAATTTTTGGAGCTGAGACTTCGTTAGAACCTCAATTTTCCACTCTGGTCAAAATCAACTTGATATTCATGAATAGTTCTTTTTCTATGAGCTTTCCAATTTAGGCTACAAGTGACCTCACACTGGGCAATGGAGTCCCGCCCAGGTGGGAGGGGCGTAATGACGTCACTTGCAGCTGAAATTTGAAAGCTCATAGAAAAATAACTATTCATCGTAGGAGAGTGCGGTTGGTCTCAAAATTCTTAGAACGGAACCTAATTTCATTTAAAAACGGGAGGGTACCATAAACGGAAGTCGCGGGCACTCCTCATTCCTTGTCACGGACAAATTGGTACAACAGAATAATCAGAACCAAACACTTGATCACCAGAAAGAGTTGTTGAAGTGCCAGGTTTGATGTCGGATCCGTCTTTGGGATCGTTATAATTGAGGAAATCTGAGATTTACGGGCTAAAGAAGGGTTTTTCATTAAAATGTCTAATTAAAAAAACAAGAGTGAAAGCCGCTTGTAGGATAAATGAAAAGAGTATATCATGATGGTGGGGGGGAGGGGTGTTGCACGCCTAAGACTGTCGTAGACCGCGTGGACGATAATATCAAGGTAAACGACCCGGAAATTTCAGGTAAAGCCGTCGGCTAAAATTTGAAAATGAACTTCGAAAGCGGCAGCTCCTTTCTGGACTCCTGGAGCGTTTCAGATTAGGCCGTGATTAATCGGGAAATAGCCCAAGGAGAGAATAAATTAATTGAGGCCGTTTTGGCTAAAGGGTCACAAACCTGAGCAAAAAGTAAATATAATTGAATTAGCATATAAATTGCGTGATTCATTAACAGTAGAGCCTCCCGCTGTCCTTGTTATTTTGTATAAATTCAAAATAGGTACAGTAATTAATTGTACCGTTTTATGTACTACGCCTTACCCCGTTAGATTGAACGCCCAGGAAGTTGTCCAGGTTCTTAGAATCAATCTCGAAGTCACGAAATGTAGTATTTTATACAGAGTCCCTGAAGTTATGAGACACGATCCACCGAACTACGCTGCCCAGAAAATCTCACTACATCTAAGTTTAATAATATAATTTTTTCATGGTTGATTTCAGCTGGTATTGAAAAACGCTGCAAATCCCTGCACAACGGTTTATTATTTTGTACAGAATACCCTTCTGTTACAGATCACAGCTCTCTGTGTATAGATAACCCGTCTAAATAGCATAATATGTAATATTCTATACATATTATGTAGATGACAGACCCTCCATAGGTTAGTACCTAACACCGTACTCGTTACTAGGTACCTACCTAAATAACGAGTTACAAGTTGCTAAAATAATTCTGTCGATGACAAAAGTAACTAAAGTGGCATAAAGAAACGCAACTAATGAATTTTTGAAGGAAAATTGTTGATGTGGAGTGAAATAGATGCCCCTTCTGTGTAGATCACTGTTTTCTGTGGTCTATACCTACCCTCGTGGTCAAGTATGACGAACCGTTGTGTAAACTTGCCCATCAATAATACTTCAACGGTTGTTCGAGTTGCAAAGTACCGATCAACAAAATCCAGCCCCTTCTTGTTGGATGAACCGTTGTGTAATAATTTACCGTTCTGTAATAATTTAACGGTGTGTAATAATTGACCCATACTTCATAATACTTCAAAGTTTGTTCAAGTTTCACTACCTACCAACAAAATCCAATAGTCCATCACTTATCAAATGAAATAATATCGCAGAACAACCAACTCGACTTCATACAGCCATCCTTGATTATAATCAAGTGCTCCCTAGTGATGATATCCGGGCCGGATTTATACCGTTTGATTCACGATCGTGTTGACGAAGCTTTTCGGTGCACACGAACGGCTGGACGCACAATGCTCCGGGTGGTCTCAAAAAATTGTTTAGCTCAAGACAAATTTAATAACGTAAAAAAACCATACCCTTCTATCGAAAGTTTTCGAGCTACGGTGTTCTGAAAATGTCAACCCCCTGTTTTGAACCCCTTAGAGATGACTGGCAGTAACGCCGAGCTTCAAGGACCAATTAGATACAGAACGGAACCTATAACCCAAATTTCATCAATTTTGTTTCATGGTAACTAAGAAAAGTGGCCAGTAGGGCGTACGGTGGACAGACAGAATTTTTTAAATTGCATTTTCGGATTCTACATACCTTGAAACGTAAACCATCAAATTTTGAGAGGAGGTCAGAATTTTTTTTTTCATGCTCGATTCCAATGGTTCAAAATCATATATTCAAAATAATAATCCAAAGTGCCTATCCTATCAAGCGTTTATACCACGAGACTTTACAAATACAACTGTTAACCATTCGTGTTAGACATTTTATTATTGTTTGTGTAACATGTTTTACTCAAGTATTTAGTTGTTCAGTTTGTTCAGAGATTTCATTTTGTCAGTTAGATAATTAAAGTTTAATATAAAATAAAAAACGCTGCAAAGTCCTTGTCACATGGATTTATTATTCTACTGGAAATACCCAAAGAAATGTTTGCTGTTCATTGATTGTTTCTTTCATGTGCAATAATAGAAATAGGTATGTGTGATGGTTTTCACCAATTTTGGCCCCCAAAAACACGAATTAGTCTCCTCTTTTTTTTTTACAAATTATCTTTGATTTACTTATAGTTACACTATTGTCTCCATTCACCTGTTAATACTGTTTTTAGTGTTATTACAGTTTCCCGGGTTTTTGACTCATAAAAAATGAATTTTGGGAACTGAACTTTCGTTACAACCTCAGTTCTTCACTCTTTGTCAGAATAAACTTCATATTCGGCCTCCTCGTCCTAGAAAACATTGAAAACGATTCCTCACAAACTCGTGTTCACTAAAACCTCAATAAAAACCTCGAAAACTCGGTTGTTCCGATGTACTATTTCGTTTGAAGAATGATGGCTCTTTGGATTTTGCTTGTAGGTACTTTCGTAGATTCTTCATGCATAACACCAAATGAATCCCGCACATTTTTATGAAACATCAATTCCCGGGCCGGCTCCAGTACTCGATTTTAGGACTTTCCTAGAGGGGGAGCTGGAGGGTATTGACCACAGAAAACAGCGATCTACGCCGAAGGGGCATCTATACAGGGGTGGCCGATTGCCGATTGCGACAATCGATCGATCGATTGTTACTCCCAATCGAAATGCAATCGATTGTTTTTTCCAACAATCGATAGTTTCGATGGTTTTTGCTACAAAGGAATTGAAGAAGAATGAAGACAAATATAGTCCATTGAGTTCAATCGCCAGAAGATATTTCATAATTCCTGCTACATCAGTGCCATCAGAACGAATTTTTTCAGAAACTAGGTACATTTTCACCGAAAATAGAAGCCGCCTTGACCCCCAGAAGGCTGACATGCAGATTTTTTGAAAGCCAATTTATGGCTATTAGATTAAATTTCCTTACTTTTTTCATGTGCTCATTCCTTTTTTTCATTGTTCATTTATGATTTAATTCAACAATAAATTGTTTACATTGTTCACATTTCATTTTTTTAAATCTATTCCAATGAAAAATACATTTTTGTATCGCATTACAATTTTCAAAAAAAATGTATTAAAAATGTTCGATTGTTAATCGATTGTTTCTTGCCGATAGCATCGAAACAATTGATTGTTGGCTACTATCGACAATCGGCTACCCCTACATCTATACAGGAAAATGATAAACCGTTGAGTAATAATTTGCGTTTTTTTTCTTTGAAAATTAGCTTAAAACAAAGAAAAAATCACGAAAGTTCTCTTGACGAGCGGTTGAGATCGAACTGACGACCCCCCAAACTTGGGTTGTGCGGTCCAACGCATTCGGGCTCGGAACTTCCGGTTAAATGGGTTTCGCCGTTGAATTGCAGATGGTTTTAATCAGAGGCGTCCAACCGTTCGTGCAGCAGCCGCGCTAAATGGTCAGCTGCCTTACGCCGGTGATCACAGCCGACGCTTTCACAATTGTACGCTTTTACGGGAAAAAATTTCGACTGACGACTGTTTGATGTGTCCGTTATTCCTTTAGCTTTGTTGATTTAATGGAACTAATTTGGATTTTTCAATAATTTTCAAGTTTTAGTAGGCTGTTTAGGTTATATAATTATATGAAAAAGAAGGGAAAAAAATCGAAATAATCGGTTGACTTGTGCGTGGGAAGGTGTCATGGCAACAAAACGAGAGATTAGGTAGGCGCCTAAATTTTTGGTTTATTATTTTCAATAATGAACCATTGGAATCGAGCATGAAAAAAAAAAATTCTTACCCCCCCTCAAAATTTGATGGTTTACGTTTAAAAGTGTGTAGAATCCAAAACTGCAATAAAAATATTTCTGTCTGTCCGCCGTACGCGCCACTTTTCTTAGTTACCATGAAACAATTGATGAAATTCGGGTTATAGGTTCCGTTCGGGGTCTAGTTGGTCCTCGAAGCTCGGCGTTACTGTCAGTCATCTCCAAGGGGTTCAAAATAGGGGTTGGAATTTTCAAAACGCCGTAGCTCGAAAACGTTCGATGGAAGGGTACATGGTTTTTTTTTACGTAATTAAATTTGTCTTGAGCTAAACAATTTTTTGAGACCACCCGGAGCATCGTACGTCCAGCCGTTCGTGAGCACCAAAAAGCTTCGTCAACACGATCGTGAATCATACGGTATAAATCCGGCCCGGATATCATAACTACGGAGCATCTGATTATAATCAAGGATGGCTGTATGAAGTCGAGTTGTTTGTGCGATATTATTTCATTTGACAAGTGATGGACTATTGGATTTTGTTGGTAGGTACTTCTGAAACTTGAACAAACGTTGAAGTATTATTGATGGGTAAATTATTACACAATGGCAAATTATTACACACCGGCATATTATCACACAACGGTAAATTATTACAAAACGGTAAATTATTACACCACGGTAAATTATTACACAACGGTTCATCTACCCAGAAGGGTTTTGTTGATAGGTACTTTTGCAACTTGAACAACCGTTGAAGTATTATTGATGGGCAAATTATTACACAACGGTTCATTATTCTATCTCCGTAGAAGGGGAACCTATACAGGTAAATTATTACACAACTGTTTAGGTAGGTACCTAGTAACGAGTACGGGGTTAGGTACTAACCTACGGAGGGTCCGAGATCAACATGATATGTGTAGACTAGTAAATATATTATGTTATATAGAAGGGTTACACAGGTCTGCGACCAAAAAACTGCATGAGATTTTCTGAGTGCTTCCCATGGATTTTTGCATGCTGAAACCGAAAAAAATACTCCGAAAATTCTATCACGTCTAGTTTTTTAGCAAAACAGGTTTTTTGAATATAGCTTGTGGTGTTATTCGGCGTTAAACCTGAATTTGGTGGTTGCTGCCAGGTAGTCTATTTTGTGAATGGCATAGGTCTTTTCACTTTCATATTTAATCGTATCACTCCCAGGAATGATACGAAATGAAAGAGAGGCAGTAGGGTGAAGGGGGTGGGAGAGGATCGGAGAAGGAGAGTAGTAATAGATGCCCAAAATCATGTCGTAACACGTCGTCAATTTGTTCCTCGAAAAGTCAGGATGCCTTGCTGCATACAACGCACAGGTGCCAACATGTTCTAGTGGATATTAGGAGCGGGGAAAGGGGACGTACAGACAGGTTAGATCATGATTGAACTTGCTAGAAACGTTGAAGATTTTTGTGGTTTTATCAGTCCTGCTCATTCTGTGATCTGCATTCAAACGTGAATACCTAGTCTCTTCATACTACTTTCTCATTATGGCTCCAAGAGGTTGTGTTATTTCTCCTGACAATTTCTGTTTCATTTGTGGTGAATAAACTGTTAGAGCACAACGAAGAAACATCAGTGATTTCGTGAAGATGGTATATTTCGCGTATTTCAAACTCAAAATTGGGGATCAAGACAAAGCCTGGGCTCCGCATAAGGTGTGAGGAAGATCTTCGTTTGTGGTTTATAGGTAAAAAACCCTCATTTCGTTTTGCCATTCCGATGATGTGGCGTGAACAAAAAAACCATACAACCGACTGCTACAAATACATTGTAGCTCGTATGTTGGCTGCCTACAAAGCTCAGGGGTGCAACATGAGCTTAAAAATTCATTTCCTACTCTCCCACGTCAATTACTTCCCAGAAGACCTGGGAGCGTTCAGTGAGGAGCAAGGTGAACGATTCCAACAAGACGTTCGTGAAATGGAACGACGATACCAAGGACGATGGGACGTCAACATGCTAGGATGCTAGCTGACTACTGTTGGATGCTCAAGAGGGATACAGACAATGCTCGAGAACGAAAACGTGTGCGAAGAAGTATTAAAGAAAAGAAGAAAAGGTTCCACAAGCAAACAGAATGAATTTTTTAAGCAGTTTGTGTTTTTTTTAGTTTTTACATAAAACAAAGTATGGTTTTTTTTCTACATTTTTGTGTTTTTTATATACTCATTCCTCGTGTTTTGCAAGAAAACTGTACGTGATGGACAAAAATGGCGGTCATTTTTAGATTTAGCACACCAAAAAACGTAAAATTCAGCTATAAGATTCCATGCAGCTGATCAACAAATTTTTTTTGCAGACCTGTGTTATCTGTACGGGGACCTGTGATCTATAACAGGAGGGTATTCTGTACAAAATAATAAACCGTTGTGCAGGGATTTGCAGCGTTTTTCCTTTTGGTTTTTTATTTTCAATAATGAACCTTTGGAATCGAGCATGAAACAAACATTTTAAACTCCCCCCTCAAAATTTGATGGTTTCCGTTTCAAGGTATGTAGAATCCGAAAATGCAATAAAAAAATTGCTGTCCCTCCGCCGTACGCCGTACTTCGCACTTTTCTTAGTTACCATGAACCAAAATTGACGATATTCGGTTTTAAGGTCCCGTTTGGGGTCTAGTTGGTCCTCGAAGCTCGGCGTTACTGACAGTCATCCCTAAGGGGTGAAAAATAGGGATTGATATCTCCAGGACGCCGTTATCTCGAATTTTTTTACGGTTTCAAATAGTTTTCGAACTCCGACAGGCTTCTTCAGCAGCAGGGTCAATCAAATTGTATGCATTCAGCCCGAATATCATCCCAAGGGACGCGCTAACAATTGGGAATTGGCCCGAGATCATCATTGCTCGGGAGCACCTGATTATATTCACGGAGTATGAAGGCGAGTTGGTTGTTCTGTGATATTATTTCATTTGACAAATGATGGCTCTTTTGGCGTTTGTTGATGAGTAGTGAAACTTGAACAAACGCTGAAGTATTATTGATGGGTAAATTATTACACAATGTTAAATTATACCACCTTCGTAGAAGGGGCTGGAGTTTGTTGGTAGGCACTTTTGCAACTTGAACAACCGTTGAAGTATTATTGGTGGGCAAATTAATACACAGCGGTAAATTATTACTCAAAGGTAAATTATTGCACAACGGTTCATTGTACTATCTATGTAAAAGGGCACCTATACAGGTATATTTTTATACAACGGTTTACTATCTGCCGTATGCTTCATGAATAACTACAAAATAATTAATGATTGAATTATTGAATCCAGCGCATTTATAGGAAAACTTTAATTCCCGGGCCAGATCCAGTACTCGATTTAGGGCTCTCTTGTGTGAAGCAATGTAGGTATTGACCACAGAAAACAGTCATCTAACTAGAAGGGTCATATTATGTAAATAATAAACCTATGAGTAATAATTTGCAGCGTTTTTTTTTTAAAGAAGAAACAGGCTTTCAAAATCGAAGCATTTAAAAACTGGCGCTGAGACGTCACCACTGAAGGAGTCTGTAGCTCTAGCCAATAAGCGTGCTCAGGACTGCGCGTATTCGCCCTTCCTTTGGGTTTATTATTCTGTGAATAATAAATCAAGTGATAAATCTATAATTAGACCTCCGATTCATGGGATGAAACGGATTTTGGAAGGCTTGCCGGTTCACGGGGAGCATCTCTGAAACTTTGGAAACAGCGGAATAGCTACGTTTTCTTCGAAAATTCGGTTAGGGGGCTGCAAATTATTACACAATGGTTTATTATTTACCTGTACAGAAGCCCCTTGAGCGCAGACCGCTTCTTTCAGTTGGTAGCACATTTATGGAACAACATTATCGAGCCCCAAAAAAGGTGCGTGCGGAAGTTGAGAGGGAGTACATAAAAACTTCATTGCCAATGAAAACTCCCGCTTTTACGAGGAAGGGCCCTAAGTGAGTGATGAGAGCGGAGGGTCGCCTGTGGTACATCGGACACCGAATTATAGGCCGACCAGGAAGAGAGAAGAGGAAAACGAAAATTATGACCCTAATCAATTAGGTAGGAAGGTTGGAGGGGGGGAGGGGTCAGGAGGGGCGTTGTGTGGTGGAGAGGGGGGGGGGAGCTGTATGGTGGAGAGGGGAGGGGAGCTCAGCTATAAAGTGCGCTCAGTGTTTGTGGCGAGGAGGGACGGAGATGCCGAGGCGGGAACGCGGATTTATAGTGAAAACCCACATGAATACACCGCGAAGAGGAAGTCGATAAAATGTGTGAGCGGTGGGGGACGGGACTTGAGGGAGATAAAACGCCGGGATATGAGGTCCGAAACCGCGGTCCTCGTCTCCTCTGGAGGGCCGTCCCTAAAGCCCCAATTACAACTACCGAGTACCGGGCCGAGACAGTGCATTCGGCCGAGTAAATCGCAGTGCAATCGGCCCAGACAGTACTCGGCCTAGTAACGGGCGAGTCAGTGAATAGAACCAGGTTCCATTTGAATCGGTGAATGTTAAAGGGGCAGTATTCCAAGAAAGCTGACTTTCGGAAAAACGAAAAAACTGTCCTGTTCCGAATATATTGGCAACTTGTTTAATTGGACCTTACCCTTTAGTTGAACCAGTGATCAGAGAAATATTTGAAGAGGAAAAGAAATTTTAATAGCATTTCCCTATTTAACAGAATTTTTCGAAGGTGGTGGACTACTGCCCTTTCAACTTGCTATAACGAAATTGAGGATTTTGTGTTGGTGTTTTTGTTAAATTGAGGAAAAGCCAAGTTTCTAATGACAAACAATAATTTTTTAAGTGAATCTGAATGTTTATTTATAATTGAACAAAAC
The DNA here is from genome assembly GCA_954871275.1 of Leptopterna dolabrata. NCBI lineage: Eukaryota > Metazoa > Arthropoda > Insecta > Hemiptera > Miridae > Leptopterna > Leptopterna dolabrata. The sequence continues at coordinate 4,807,621 of OX940988.1, read as the reverse complement.
AAAATTTGGTTGTCATCAGCTGATGCCGCACAGCGACCGTGCAGGTCGACGCTCGTTAAAAGGGCCATAGTCCGGACTACTGCCCCTCTAACATGCTAACCTCAGAAATTCGTAGTTTCCAACCGTCTCTACGCCTCCAAAATGTGGTGGACAACGGTCCTTATAGCATCAAACGATGCGGCTGCCCATATAGAACCCGAAAATGCAAAAAAACGAATATTGACAAAACATGGACAACTGCCCTTCACTGCCATTCACCGATTCATTTACTCGGCCGAGTAGGGACCCCCCACCACTCATCCACTCCCTCAGTTGCTTCTCGCCCATCCACTCGGCTAATATAATCAGGTTTGGCGGGCGAGCGCGCCTTTTTGGTTAATGATACACCTATAAATTCACTCAGCAAAAATTATTTATAACCCCCCCTCAAAATGTTTTCCTTTACGTTTCGAGGAGCGTAGATTCCAAAAATCCGCCGTACCATCCAAATCTACTTCATTTTCGGTCTAAAAAATTCTTTCTTTCGCACACAGGCCCTAATTGTTTCCCGAAACTTTCCATGTTTGAGGTTCTAACGAAGTTTCAGTCTTAAATGTACATTAAATTTTGGTGTAAAATCGTCATTTTTCCGCACACAGTTTGGGTCCCCATTTGGGTTCTAGCTGTGCTCCGAAGCTCGGCAGCCCGATCGGAAAACACCCAGCAGTGTTGTGGGGCTGTAAAAATAGTGGTTTTCATTGTTTTTTAAAGGTTTTAGTAAACATGAGCTTGTGAGGAATCGTTTTCCATGTTTTTTAGGGCGATAAGAACGAATATGAAATTGATTTTGACCCAAGACTGAAGAAATGAGTTTGTAATGTTCAGCTCCCACAGTTAATTTTGTACGAGTCAAAAACCTGGGGAATTGTCTGAAATCACCATAAACTTGTATAATAACAATAGAAGTAGTACCTATCTACTTACAGGTGAATCAAGACAATTAAACAGCAATATCAATGATCAAAGATAATTTGTTTAAAAAAAGGGGGGGGGGGGGCCTAACTTGTGTTTTTGGGTGCCAAAATTGGTGGAAACCATCAAAAATAACTACTTCAATTATTGGAAATGAAAGAAACAGTAAATGAATAGCCAACATTATTTCTGTAGGAATGTCCAATAGAATAATAGGTAAACTCGTGTGACAAGGAATCTGCAGCGTTTAAAATGTGGGGCACCCATTTGTTAACGGTTTTGAGGGGAGCCCGAATACCACTGCGCTCTTTTTAGCGAATTTTCAAACAAAATGAAGCTTTTGCGATGGGTCTAGAATTTTCAGGACATGCAGTTTGTCGAATTTTTTTTTACGGGCGAATCCGTTTCAGAATCCTCAATCCATCCCTAGATTTATGATACTAATTATAAATTTATATAATATATAAATGAATATATATATAATAAATAATAGTTTATATAAATATTATTTTAAAAAATATATACCTATATTTCTTTATTTGTGTCACTCCAGTCGATATCTGGCCTTGGATACATGATCAAAATTCCAAATTTCGCCAAAACGTTCATATAGCCGAATAAAAGGACGAGTTCTAAGATGAGCAATTTTCAAAATGCTAAGGGGGTTAAATTTGAGATTTTGTGTGTGGGGGGGGGGGGTTCAAAAATCTGTAAAAACGGCTAACATTGCGGGCAATGTATATATCATCCATAACCAAGAATGCACTAAATTGATAATATAATACCAAATAATAATTATGATGTCGTAAGGTTTATTCGGCTGCGCTCGTATAAAGGACATGACTGAATACTGTGGGTGTTTACTCAACTTCTGGGTCTCCGATGATATTCTGACTCGCGTCTTGTGTATCGACAGATGTGAGTGATGTTATGGTCCTTTTCCTCGTGTTGTCGTTTGGGCTTCGTTCATGAAAACACGCTTTTTTATGTAAAAGGTTCATACCAAACTCCTTCATTCATACAAAACTCCTCTTCCTCCTCCTCGCTTCTTACTAGGGATGGGAAGAGAAAAAAAAATGTGAAACTGTTTTGAAGAAACTGTTTTTTGAACAGATATGATGAAACAGTTTCTCCAAAACCTGAAACAGCTGTTTCAAAAGAACGGCCACAGACGAAGTGTTACGGTCTTGATTCGATTTCGGGTCCCAATGCTGCCAATAGTCCAATAGGAAAAACAAAAATTCTATTGTAAGAACAACAAAGAAAAATAAAATGGGTATTTCGAAACTGTTTCCATTTGAGACAGCTTCGTAGCAAGAAAAATGAAGAAACAGTTTCGCGTCTCTGTTGTTTTAGCCGAAAGCCAAACTTTCTTGAAGCTGATATTTTGAAACAGCTTTCCCGAAACTGTTTTATACAATAAACGAACTGTTTGGTTTCGTTTCTCAAAAAGAACAGAAGGGCCCATCCCTACTCCTTACCCCACCTTGGGCCAAGATCCTCCTTCCTACTGCTCACCACCTGCCAATTATGGGGTTGGAACTTCGATGCCGTCTGGAGCTTAGTTGTACCTATATTATATATTATGGTCTTTTGACTGCTCCTTTTTGTGAAGGACTTGATCATTATATTATTAAAAGCGCACCAGTGACAGCAGATAAATAAATCCAGAGTGAATCCGAAGATTCATTCGACCATAACATCACAACAGGGGTCAAATTTGGAGTTCGGAGGGTCAGAAATGGGTATTAAGGGCTAAAATCAACATTAATTCACCCCACATTGTGTGGGATGATTATTAATGACAGAAAGAGGGACTATTTCGATGATAAAACTAATTTTCTAAAAAAAAAAGAGTGGGTAAAATTTGACTTTATAAGGGTCAGAAGTCGGTAAAAATTGCTAAAATTACGGAAAAAAGTATAATTTTACGAAAAGTGGTATGGTTTCTCGGTATATCATCTTTTTGCACAATAGCACGAATATTTCTTGCAAAATTCGCTCTTATAGCATTTTTCTCAAAGAAAAAATAGTGGGTCGGACTTTATAAGTGTCAGAAGTCGGTAAAAATTGCTAAAATTACGAAAAAAGTATAATTTTACGAAAAGTGGTATGGATTCTCTGTATATCATCTTTTTGTACAATAGCACGAATATTTTCAAAGAAAATTCGCTCTTATACCATTTTTCTCAAAGAAAAAATAGTGGGTCACTTTATAAGTGTCAGAAGCCGGTTAGAAATGCTAAAATTACGAAAAAGTATAATTTTTCGAAAAGTCGTATGGTTTCTCTGTATATCATCTTTTTACAAATCCCTCGCTAGCGTCACATTTTGTTGTTGTTCGCGTGAACGTGTCATATGAGCCCTCAGTAATAAGAAATATCCATGTTGAAAACACATTATAATCTAAAAAGAGTGGCCAAATTTGACTTTATAAGGATCAGAAGTCGGTAAAAATTGATAAAATTACGAAAAAAGTATAATTTTACGAAAAGTGAAATAATGATTTCTCGGTATATCATCTTTTTACACAATAGCACGAATATTTCTTTGAAAATTCGTTCTTATAGCCGTGCTGCATGCCATTCCGACTACCCAGCACCGGCTGGTCAGATCCTGTAATCCTCCATTCCGTCCAAATGGCCTCTCCAAATTTCACCCTTTTATTCAATCGTTCCGCGTTCAATCGTTCTAAAAAAAAAAGTCGAAAAAACACCATCAATGACATAACCCCGTTTGCCCATTGCCATCGCCGTTTAACTGCCGTTTCCCGCTAAACGGATATTGCCCGTCCCCAATTGCAAGCATCCTCAATTTCAGTCCTCGACGGCCGAACATAATGGAATTGGTTTTCCGTCGAGGGAACCGAACGGAGGAGAAAAATAAAACGCGCGTTTCCGGCACTCGGCAGTGAGAGGTGCTTGTACCAGATTCGAGTTGGACGCGGCCGAGGAGAAGTAATGGAGTCGTTTTCACGGGATTTGCTCCGGGAGGAACACGACGGTTTTCTCCACTGCGGTTTTAAGTTTTCTCTCGAGGCTCACGAAAACCCGATGAAACTTTCGTTCTTTCCAGCCGAAGGTTTTCTCCAAGTAGGTGCAGGGTTGAGGCGGAAAGTAATGCGGTGAACATCTTCGTAATCATGAAGACGCCATTTCCCAAACCTCCAGCGATGCAGCATGACCGTACGGGCGAATTTTCAAAATTAGTAAATTTTAATAATTTTTGACGATTTTTCTAAAGCTTTTTTTAACCCCAAAAATTTCTAATTTGCCCCAATATTTTGTGAAAGAATATTTTGACTAATAAAACGGGCCTCTTGCGTCTCGAGTCACCATTCTATATCAGTTTTGGTAAATTACAACAATTTTTGGTTATTTTTCGTAATTTTACCGAATTACAGCTACTTTCCCTACTCCTCAACCACTTCCCTCGCTAGCGTCACATTTTGTTGTTGTTCGCGTGAACGTGTTATATGAGCTCTCAGTAATAAGAAATATCCATGTTGAAAACACATTATAATCTAGCAGGCTAAAATATAAAATTAAAAACCCACAAAAAGAGCCAAAAATATAGAAAGAAAACATCAATTTTACCATTAAATTACAAAAAGAATAAACATGGTCTATCTACGAATTAAATTTACCAAAATAGACAACCCCAAAAAACTCTCACAAACTTATAGCATAAAATCATACATAAAATTTCGAATAGGCTAAAATTATAATACAACATGAATGCACATAAATATACACAGATTAACATAAATACTTTGATTTGTCTGTTTTCCCCCACAGTTTCCACACTCCGTTTATCCTTAATATCGGAGGAAATTGGTGGTTCGTGTTTAAAAAAAAAAAAGTTCCTGGTTGGCGCGCAGGCATTATTTTCTTATTTTATTTCTCCATAAATGATCTGTCATTAGGTATAAATAATCATTATCACGGGAGCCTTGATGATATCGTTGTTAATACCGCCTTAAGCCATGACATCATCTTATTTTGTTTCTCCATAAATAATAGTCACCCATTAATAATCAGTGATACCATCATGGGAACCAGCTCGGCAAATCTTTTTCGTCCAAAATCTATGGCTCCGCTTACGCCCGCTTAACGATACCAACAGGCTTAATTAGTCCGCAGCGGAGAAAAAAAAATTGTACTCGCCTCTGCGGGGGAAGTATAAAATGGCCGTCCGCGAACCTCTAACCAGTGGCATTCGATATTTCAACTCCAATATTAAAGCCGGTTGTTTGAAAATTAATATCCCCGCTAAAAATGTGGATTTTCAATTAAACTTGATGACTACCGTATGCATCAGTGGGAGATGAGATTCGGACGAGTTGGAAAACTTCAAAGCGAACAGGTGGAGTAAATTTATAGGTAGATAATTACTACAAGCAGCTGAATACGAGCGAAGGACTCTTTTGATCGACAGTGAAATTCACGAAGGCAGGAAGCTACCACGTGATTATAATCACGTTCAGTGCGGGTAGTGACATTGTAGTAAATTAATAATTACTGTCAATCACCGTTCAATCTTGATTCGAAAAACGATGAAATTATCAAACAATGATTTACTATTTCCCTGTAAAGATTCTCTCTGCGTAGTTCACTGTTTCCTGTTTGAGCAAAATCGGGCCATTATGCATTAAATTTGTTTTACGGAAGGCGATATAGTTTTTGTATTGTATATTTCTAACGGTGATTCTGTGACTCGCTAATCAATTGATTCCCTCCTACAATCGGAATATTCTCCTAATAATTAATAGGTATTTAATATATCAAGATGTGTCTATATATATATATATATATGTGTGTGTGTGTGTGTGTGTGTGTGTGTGTGTGTGTGTGTGTATATACTAGAAGAATTAGGTCAAATGAGGGTAGTGCAAATGTAATGGATACTCTCAAAAGTATGTTTACAATTTCTTTTATAGGTATGGCGCTCCCAAAAAATATTGACGGGGGGGGGGGATTTATTTTGAGTTTACAATTCAAAATAAGGGTTGAGAACTACCGCTGGGTTTGGGGAAGTGTGGAAGGTTCTCAGTATAAAGATATTATGAAATATAATTGACACTACGTGAGGAGAGCTCTTACCTTATAGGATTCTGGGCTGGATGTGAGTTGTTGAGCCTTCTGAACGCTCCGAGTAACAGTTCCTTTGGTTACTCAATTGAACCGGAACTGTTACATATTTGTATACTGTATATTGTATATTTTGTACGGATATGCAGTTGAGCACGCGCAGTGGCTGTAAACATGGTGCAATCTTTCTGTAACGACATAATAGGGGACCATCTAGATTCTAGAAGCTTCACCCCCAACTACCCACCAAATTTGAGCACAATCAGGCCATTTGTACGCGAGAAATTTATTAGTACCTGGTTTTCGCGTTTGCGCATACGCAATGGCTTTACCACTGATCCGATCCTTCTGTAATTCATAGGTGGTCATCTGGAGCCCTACCCGCAAATTTCAGCCAAATCGGATTCAAATTGAGGAAATTATGCGTGTGGCAAGGATTTGCGGACAGAAAGACACCGAACCAATTTTGTTCATGTTACAAAAGTACTTATCACAGTCCAAAATAACCATAGTAAATTCTTCATAAACAATGAAGTAATATCGCGAAACAACGAACTCGATTTCATACGGCTTCATTATATGTGACTATAATCAGGTGTTCCCTAGCTGTGATATCTGGGCTGGATGTATACCATATGATTCACACACATGTTAACGAAGCCCAAAGTTCAGGGCCTCACTGTGAACGGCTGGTCGTACAATGCTCCGAGAGGTCTCAAAATATTCGCAAGTTCGGAATCAATTTAAAAAGTCATAAAAACCATACTCTTCCTTCATTGAAGGTTTTTGAGTAACGGCATTCTGAAAAATTTAGCCCCTATTTTTAACCCCTTGGAGATGACTGAGTAACGCTGAGCTTCGCGGACCTACTAGACCCCGAACGGGATCAAAATTACCATGAACTAAAATTAATGAAATTTGTTTTGATTTGGGGTCTAGTTGGTCCGCAAAGCTCAGCGTTACTCAGCCATCTCTAAGGGGTGAAAAATAGGGGTTGAAAGTTTCATAACGCCATAGCTCGACAAATTTCAATAGAAGGGGGTTTTTAACAGTTTTTAAAATTGCTCTCAAACTAAAGAATTTTTTGAGATCACCCGGGGCGTTGTACTTCCAGCCATTCATTCGCTCCGAAAAGCTCCGTCAACATGATCGTGAATGAAACGGTATGAATCCGGCCCATATTATATCACCGCTAGGAAGCATCTGATTATAATCACGGATGACAGTATGAAGTCGAGTTGGTCGTTCCGTGATATTATTTCATTTGGAGAATGATGGTGATTTTGGATTCTGTTGATAGGTATGCCTAATTTTTAAATTTGAACGAAAGTGAGTGAATAACAACAATTAATAATTAATAACCAAGAAAGAATTCTTGAATCTACCGTATACGAAACTGTAATTGCCCGGCTGGCTCAAGTACTCGATTTAGGGCTCTCTTGTGTGAAGCAAGAGAGTAGGTATTGACCACAGAAAAGGCATCCGTACAGAAGGGGCATCTATACAGGTAAATAATAAACTATTGTGTAATAATTAGCAGCGTTTCAGGATTCTACGTACCTTTAAACGGTTGTCATCAATTTTGAAAGGGTGCTGCATTTTTTTTCCCCCCCTCATGTTTCACCCCAAAAGTTTATTATTGAAAATAATAAACCAAAAGTAGAAAAAATAACACCTCTATCTGACTAAGAATCTACGTTAAATAGACTGTCCAAGTGGAACAGCTGGCATTTGGAATGGGAAAACAATAATATAAAGAACGAGAAGCTTTGGGAAGTGAAGGAGGACGTTTACTCCTACTCTAGTCCTACTCTTGTTCCATCAATCATTCTCGTCGTAAGGGACCGTACAGGTACCCTTCTTCGTATTGGTCACTCCCGACTGACTCACCATCATGTTGTGTACAGACAACGGTAACCTTCCCCTGAACGCTCCGCCTACACGGATGTCACCTGCCGATCCGTCATACAGCCACATGTGCCGATCGTATCGGATACGTTGGATATCTTACGAACTAAATTACTCGCTATGGGGTCAGATCTCATTGATACAATATAGAATAGGGTTCTACGAAAAAAGAGAAGGGAAGGAGTTTCAAACCTAGTTAGGGAAGCTACGACTGAGGAAAAGATTTGGATCAGTATACCGTATTACGGAAAAATGTCGGATAAAATTGGTAAAATATTAACTTCTAATGGATATTGGGATATAAAACTAAAAATAATCTCAGATCTTCATCAATTTCAGTTAAAGATAAAATTAATGTTCAAGATAAAAGTGGTGTTTATGAATTAAAGTGTTCTTGTGGACTTGACTATTGTGGTCTAACTGGTAGGAAGTTCAGAGAAAGAATAAAGGAACATGAAAAAGATTTCAAGGATAATGAGGGTGATTCGGCCTTTGTTCGTCACTTGAAAGAATCCAGTCATAGCTTCAATTTTGATCTTGGAGACAGACAGTTCATTGAATTTCTTCATTTCTGCCCAAAATAAAGCATGTTGGATGTACTTGAAAAATCCGAAATAGGAAAATAGGAGGAAAATTCGAGTGATAGGTTGGGTAAATCTTTGAATGATGTAATTCCTTCAAGTAATTCTCCATTATTGCGTTCATTTCTGTAACAGCTTGGTTCCTTCCCCCTCCCCCCCCCCACCACCTTCCACCACCCACTCCTTACGTTCCTTTCACTTTTGGCATTCTCTTCCTGGGCCAATCAGAATCGACCCCCCTTCACCATTTTTCTTCACAACCAATCCCAATCGACCTCATTTCACTTTTTGACTACGTATAAGGTCACCTCTCCAATGTGCCTTCAGCCATTGCTTGTTACTGACGATGGTTTGATCACCGAAACCGGTATAACAGTGTTTTTGGCGTTTTTTCGTGTATTAGTGGAAATGGACTATTTTCTCAGTAACTCCGTTTTTCTTTGGATACCTTCTGCCATCTTTCGCCTGAAACACCGGAATTGCAAGTCGGACCCACCTTGGCAAGATTTTCAACAAGTTGAATGTTGAGAACAACCTGAATCACTTAATTCGAATAAAAAATGTCTCCCAAGTTGGGTGGGCAGTACAGCTTCCTCACTTATTGTAACATGGACGTGTAGAATCAGTTGGTAAAAAAATTATGAGTCAGAATGATTGACTAGCAATAAAAAACGCTGCAAAGTCCCTGTCGCATGGGCTTATTATTCTACTGGACATACCTACAGAAATGTTGCTGTTCATTATTTATTGCTTCTTTCATGTGCAATAATTTAAACAGCTATTTGTGATGGTTTCCACCAATTTTGGCCCCCAAAAACACATATCACGCTCGTTTTTTTCCAAATTATATTTGATCATTGACAGTGCCATTTAACTGTCTTGATTCACATGTTGACACTTTTTCTAGTGTTATTATAAAAATTGATGGACATTTCAGACAGTTTTCCGAGGTTTTTGACTTATAAAAAAATGAATTTTGGAAGCTGAACCTTCGTTAGAACCTCAATTTTCCACTCTTTGGTCAAAATCGACTTCATATTATTTGGTCTTCCCGTCTCACAAAACATGGATAACGATACCTACCTCAAAAGCTCATGTTACTAAAACTCAAAAAACACAAATATACCTATTTTATACTCATTTTTCACTTATAACACCCTTGGATACATTCCGATCGACCTGAAAAGTTTCGGGACTCAACTAGAGCCCAAATGGAGCATGTGTGCGAAAGAACGACTTTTTTAGACCGAAAATGAAGCCGGTATGTGTGATAAGGCGGACGGCGTACGGCCATTGCATTTTCTGAATCTGCGCACCTTGAAACGTAAAAGAAAAAATTTTGAGGGGGTGTTATAAACTTTTTTTGCTGAGCGAATACATAGGTGTATTATGCCCAGCATAATGAACCAAAATAGAACAGTAATAAATTACCCAACATGCGTACAAGAATCAAACATTTCAATATTTTTTCATTTCGTGTTCGCGCATGCGCAGACGAAAGTTACAGTACGATTCCAATGAAAGTCATACGGAACTATCAAACTGCTGTTCCAGATCGACCCTCCAAGTCTGAACTCGTTTCGACGATATTTAAGGCAGGTAGTTATGGGCGTTTCAAGTATTTCACGTTTGCGCATGCGTAGACGAAACGATTCCTTGATTTTGATATGGGACCATCTGCGATCCAACCCGCGTGTACCCTCAAAGTTTCAGCTCTCTACGACTATTTTTCGCATAGTTAGAAGCGTTACAAGTAATTACATGGTCAACATTTCATGTTCGCACATGCGTAGACGGATGTTACAGTATGATTCTGGTGAAATTCATGTGAACTATCGAAGTATTATTCCTGATCGAACTGATTTCAACGATATTTAAGGTAGTAATGGGTGTTTCAAGTATTTCACGTTTGCGCATGCGCAGACAAGAGTAACTGTACTTTTTAAATCAAGATACCTACTTTTGCAACTTGAACAGATGTTATCCTTCAATTCATACAGGTAAATAATTGTTACACGACGGTTTCTTACATAACGTTTTATTACACAGCGGTTTATTATTTTCCTTATGCTTCATGAGAAAAAAGAATTAATTAATGATTGACTTATTGAATCCCGCGCATTTCAATGACAGTACTCGATTTAGGGATTTCCTTGGGGGGGACTGGGGGTAGGTATTGACCGCAGAATACAGTGGTCTACGCAGAAGGGGCATCTATGGAGGTAAATTATTAAAAAACGGTTTCTGAAACAACGTTTTATTACACAACGGTTTATTATTTTCCTTATGCTCCATGAATAACAGCAATTAATTATTGATGATTGAATTACTGAATCCCGCGCATTTTTATGAATATTTAATTCCCGGGCTGGCTCCAGTACTCCATCTAGGGATTTCCTGAGAGGGGGGGGGGGGGGGGGGGGGGCTCGAGGATACGTACTGACCACAGAAAACAGTTATCTAAGAAGGAAGGGCATCAATACAGGTAAATAATATACCGTTGTGTAACAATTTGCAGCGTTTTTGTTGTAATAGTCGCCAATAACCTAAAACCGCTTGTATGCGAAAAAGATTTGACTGCATATATTCCAAAGTGTTGGTTCGAAAGGCGACGACCCACATTACAAAGTCAGAAGCGTAAACATTCAAACAGAAATCGAGTCGTGAATCAAGAGGAATAAAAATATGAGCTCTCAAGACGTCACTGTTACATCTCATGACGTTGAACAACAAAAAACGGTTCGGCGCAGTCTGTGAGTAGCTGCCAGCAGTAAAACCCCTGGTAGGTTCCGGAGTAGTGTGTGAGGGCAGCGACTCGCTTTCTTGGATATGTCAAGATTTATGTGTGTTTTCGGGACGAGAGCGTCGTCCTCTCTTTGACTTTTTACCCTTTCCCGACCTGAAGGCTTTAAATAAGAGGGAAAAAAAGTTTTCCTAACTCCCCTGATATTTAAGGTGATGAGTTGCGACTCTTTTCCGTGATTCATTTCAAATGTTGGGACTATCTGTAGCAACCTGAAGGATTTACAGCCACTAACTGTTTATCTTAGCACTGCAGAGTACATTACCGAGGTGAAAGCTGATAAGTAAGGTTGTTTTATTTTTTTTGCGAATTTTCAAAGAAAATGAAGTTATTGCAAATTTTCAACAACAAATTTTCAGAACAAGACTTTTTGAAATTTTTTCATAGCCAAATCCGTTTCAGAGCGTCCCAGTCATCCTTAGATTATAAATACAATTTATATAAGTGCAAAAAATATATTGAAGAGGTCTATTTGAAATTTATGCCCGGCTAGGATTGTCTCCAAATAGCCCTTGCAGAACTGCAAATCTATCTGCAAACATCTTCAGCTGGCTAGCAAGAGAAGATGAATAAACAATATTCAAATTCTTACATCTTGGTTTATTCATGAAAGTACGATAGAAGGGGTTTTCGTGGAAGCACATGAACTACAGACAGTGCGGGGAAAAAATCCCACTTAATGCAAAGCGGAGTAAAATGGTACTGTATGTATACCTACATGTATATGTCACTCTACACGATATCTGGCCTTGGGTACATGATAAAAATTCCAAACTTCGCCAAAATGTTCTTATTGCCAAACAAATAGGTGAGCTCGAAGATGAGCAATTTTCAAAAATGCTAAGGCTGTCAAATTTTGAGTTAGTTTCAAAAATTGGTCAAAAATCGCGAACAATCGATAATCATAATAATCATTGAAAGTGGTACAGGAGGGTGAGTAAAGACAGAATAAAATACCATAAAACACATGGACCATAAAAAGATTCACGTAAAAAAAATGTATAGGCGTTCTGAAAATTTCAAACCCTATTTTGAACCCCTTAGAGATGACTGACAGTAACGTCGAGCTTCGAGGACCAACTAGACCCCAAACGGAACCTATAACCCAAATTTCATCAATTTTGTTTCATGGTAACTAAGAAAAGTGGTCAGTACGGCGTACGCCGCCGTACGGTGGACAAACAGAAATGTTTTTATTGCATTTTCGGATTCTACATACCTTGAAACGTAAACCATCAAATTCTGAGGGGGGTTAGCATTTTTTTTCATGCTCGATTCCAATGGTTCAATATTGGAAATAATAAACCAAAATCTTGGAAATTCGTTTGGTGCTGCAGATTTCTGTGGGAACTGTTCGTAGACGTAACATGTTTGTACATACTTAACATATTTATTCGAGTAACTCCGTCGAAACCCTACACATCCGCTTCGCGATTAGTGGAAAAGTCGGATCGCCACATTGTTCGACCTCCTGAAGCTCAGGTAAAAGCGAAGGAAGGCGTTTTCAAGGTCCTTTATCCTTCGTCAGGAAATGACTTGGAAATTGTGGGTACCTGCGGAGACTGGGTCGGGACGGAAGCAACTCCCTCCAAGGAAATGAACCGATTCAAGTCTTCGTTCCCTCCTTTTCGACCCTTTCTCTTCTACAGACGTCAATTTCGTCGACAAATCCGCCATCTGACGGGGAACACGGGCCCTTCAGGTAAAACGTTGAAATCTGGTTATATGATTCTTACGTTATCGGATAACAACCCGCCTCACCCTGTGAACTCAGCACGGATTTTGCTATCAACAGTTCCTTAAAAAACTCAGTTTCTTGTCGATATTATCGTATAACTACAAAAAAATGGCGAAAGGGGCTGAAATTTGAGGGGCAGGTGCGGATCGACACCAAGATTGTTCCATCATGAACATCTCAATCGAACTGTAAATTTCGTCTGCGCATGTGCAAATGTGTTTTCCTTGAATCACCCATAACTTAGCGAGCTGAAATTTGAACGGTATGTCTTGGTTAGTGTCAGACAGAGTTGGGCAAAAATTAGTTCTGAAACTAAAACTAAAAACTAAAACTAAATTAGCTCCGAACTGGAACTAAAAACTGAAACTATTAGTTTTTATTCGCAACTTCGAAACTAACTTTTGGAACTAAATTAGTTTTAGTTTCAACTGTTGAAACTAAAACTAATTTAGTTCCAAAAGTTAGTTTCGACGTTGCGAATAAAAACTAAAGTAGTTTCATCTTTTATTCGTAGTTTCGGAACTAAAAATGAAACTAAATTTTTTTTCCTCGCGTTTTTAGCGAATTTTCGGAGAAAATTATTGTTCTCGGTCCAAAATTTTGAAAAACTCGAATTTTCGAAAAATTTTCATACCAAAATCCGTTTCAGACCATCCTGAATCCACTGCCAAAAATTATACCTATATATGTGTCATTCCAGTTGCAATTCTGACTTCACTATCGCATTCAGCGTGTAAAAACCTTTAAAATGCGGTGTCATTTGTCAGAATTTCATTTTTTGGATCCCCCCCCCCCCCCTCAGCTTTTGACATTTCAACTCTAAACACGACGGTGAAGTCAGAATTGCAACTGGAATGACACATATATAGGTATAATTTTGGTTTATTATTTTCAATAATGAACCATTGGAATCGAGCATGAAAAAAAAAATTCTTACCCCCCCTCAAAATTTGATGGTTTACGTTTCAAGGTATGTAGAATCCAAAACTGCAATAAAAATATTTCTGTCTGTCCGCCGTACGCCGTACGGGCCACTTTTCTTAGTTACCATGAAAAAAAATTGATGAAATTCGGGTTATAGGTTCCGATCGGCGTCTAGTTGGTCCTCGAAGGTCGACGTTACTGTCAGTCATCTCTAAGGGGTTCAAAATAGGGGTTGAAATTTTCAAAACGCCTATACCATTTTTTTACGTAAATATTTTTACGGTTTTAAATAGTTCTTGAACTTGCGAGTTTTTTAAGACCATCCGGAGCATCGTACGTCCAGCCGTTCGTTCACAGTAAGGCCCCGAAGTTTGCACCGACAGGCATTTTCGACTCCAGTGTGAATGAAATTGTATACAATTCAAACCAAATCTCGTAACCAGAGACGCGCCCACAATAGGAATTTGTGAATACGGCCAATCATTGGTAGGGATCACCTGATTATATTGGCGGAGTATGAAGTCGAGTTGGTTGTTCTGTGATATTTTTTCGTTTGAAAAATGATGGCTCTTTTGGAGTTTGTTGGTAGGTAGTGAAACTTGAACAAACGTTGAAGTATTATTGATGGGTAAATTATTACTACGGTAAATCATTACTCAACGGTAAATTATTACACAACGGTTCATTATACCATCTACGTAGAAGGGGGTGGAGTTTGTTGGTAGGTACTTTTGCAACTTTTTTCACTCCCCATCAACAATTTCTTTTCAGAACTTCATTATGTGTGTTTCTTTTTGTTAGGTACTGTTTGTCATCGGCAGAATTATTTTAGCAACATTTAACTCGTGATTTAGGTAGGTACCTAGTAACGAGTACGGGGTTAGGTACTAACCTACGGAGGGTCTGCGATCTACATAATATGCATAGAATAGTACATATTATATTATATAGACGGGTTATCTATACATAGAGCTGTGATCTGTAACAGAAGGGTATTCTATACAAAATAATAAACCGTTGTGCAGGGATTTGCAGCGTTTTGGCAGTGGATTCAGGATGGTCTGAAACGGATTTTGGTATGAAAATTTTTCGAAAATTCGAGTTTTTCAAAATTTTGGACCGAGAACAATAATTTTCCTCGAAAATTCGCTAAAAACGCGAGGGAAAAAATTTAGTTTCATTTTTAGTTCCGAAAGTACGAATAAAAGATGAAACTACTTTAGTTTTTATTCGCAACGTCGAAACTAACTTTTGGAACTAAATTAGTTTTAGTTTCAACTGTTGAAACTAAAACTAATTTAGTTCCAAAAGTTAGTTTCGAAGTTGCGAATAAAAACTAAATTAGTTTTTATTTTCAATTTCGGAACTAAAAACTAATTAGTTTTTAGTTTTAACTTTAGTTCAACTAAATTTTTATTCGAATAATCCCAACTCTGGTCTCAGACTTCATCAAGTTCTGACCGTGACTTATCTCTCCTTGTAATATCGAGGTCTTATAATAGCAGTCTTGTTCCATTTCTTGACCAAAAGTTTCTAAGAATATTAAAATTTGACCCGCGACACTTTTCGGGTTTGAAATCTAACACCTTTAGCTTCACACCGTATTGCATTTTATTGTAAAGCGTTTCCCCGTTATTTAATCATTTATCATCAGGAATATTATATTATAATACAATATAGAAAGGATTTCAATAAATGAACACGATTTTTAAACAAAGGGTTTTTGGAAAAATATGTTTCGAGGAGGGTTCCTACGTTCGTCACCCCGGCCACTAAATGTTTTACTCTTGGCACCCACACTTAGTGTTTCAAGTTCGGCGTCACCCGGGTTACGTTGGGCATCCAAATCATTCGAAAATGAACTTTAAACGTTAGGCACCAACCTGGGTGGACTTGAGTTCGATATCCAACTTTTCTAAAAAATTT
Organism: Leptopterna dolabrata; assembly: GCA_954871275.1. Taxonomy (NCBI): domain Eukaryota; kingdom Metazoa; phylum Arthropoda; class Insecta; order Hemiptera; family Miridae; genus Leptopterna; species Leptopterna dolabrata. The sequence goes on along the minus strand of OX940988.1, from coordinate 4,791,700 downwards.
CCTCCCCACTTATACAGACTTAGTGGACAGTCACCACAGAAACTGGAGGTGTGGCTAAAAAATTATGTTTCATCTACGCCATGAAAGGCATGAATACTTTCATTAAATAATATTTTTTTCAAGCTTTTTATTTGCGATGTATCATAACTTGTTGCCTGGAGTGAAGAAAGTAATCACTCGTACCACATCAGCTAATAAAATTAGAACAAAATCGAGCAATATTACTTCAGTATCATCAGGAAAGTCTTGAGTGTGCTCATCTTGCGCGAATGCAACCTCGCCATACATAATAGTCTGAGTTAGCACATGCACTTCCGATTTCTCCTCCCGGGACATATCCACCGAAGTTCACCAGATTTTTCATTTTTATGTTTTTTTTCCCATTGTGCCAATAGGTCACTGGCATTTCTACCATTCGACCCCTTGCAGCCCAATACAATTTTGAAATTTTTGACCATTTCATGTCGTCAGGTACAAATGTGTTCTAATGGCTGAGACAGGAGGTGATGTTTGACATGGATATGTCTTTAGGGCTGGGGTTCATTCTAAAATCTGTGTGACGAAAAAATGCTACGTTTTTTGGAACATTCCCGTGGTGCTGGTGTTGAAATTTTTTATGAAGGCTCCGTTTTGTGTCATACGAATTTTAGAATAAGTTGGTCGTCAGATCAGCTGATTGCCCCGAACAGATAACTTAGGATGATCTCATACAAATTGTAGAGTACGGTGCTGGTCAGATCAGCTGAGTGCCCTGTACAGATAACATTGTTGCTGGTCGACCTATCAACTTGAAATTTGAACCATAGCTTCCTCAGGATGGTCTCATACTATGAATTATACTTACATCATATTTTTCTTATCATAAACCTTTGTTTAGCACTACTACCAGAAGTACCTACATAAATGATACTGTATTTAGAAGTTTTTGATAAGTGAGTTTTTATTTCGTGCGAAAAAATACGTCATTCCCGCAACACAAATCTCCGTAAGCGATCATAGTGGCTCAAGCGATACTGAAGAGCTCATCACTTGAATGAGATAAGAACGTAGAAACGCCGGCGATTCTGTTTTGACTCTGCCAGTAGCGTTCTGCTATGAAGCTAAATCAAAATGAAGACTGTTATGTAGAAAAAAAACCACAGGATAAAAATAGAAATAGTCTATTTCCACGTAAACTAACAAACTGTAGACCGGTTTCGGTTGTTACACCATCATCAGTACAGGGTCTACAGTTTGTTAGTTTATGTGGAAATAGACTATTTATATTTTTATCCTGTAGTTTTGGTTTATTATTTTCAATAATGAACCATTGGAATCGAGCATGAAAAAAAAAATTCTTACCCCCCCTCAAAATTTGATGGTTTACGTTTCAAGGTATGTAGAATCCAAAACTGCAATAAAAATATTTCTGTCTGTCCGCCGTACGCCGTACGGGCCACTTTTCTTTACCATGAAAAAAAATTGATGAAATTCGGGTTATAGGTTCCGTTCGGCGTCTAGTTGGTCCTCGAAGCTCGACGTTACTGTGAGTCATCTCTAAGGGGTTCAAAATAGGGGTTGAAATTTTCAAAACGCCTATACCATTTTTTTACGTAAATATTTTTACGGTTTTAAATAGTTCTTGAACTTGCGAGTTTTTTAAGACCATCCGGAGCATCGTACGTCCAGCCGTTCGTTCACAGTAAGGCCCCGAAGTTTGCACCGACAGGCATTTTCGACTCCAGTGTGAATGAAATTGTATACAATTCAAACCAAATCTCGTAACCAGAGACGCGCCCACAATAGGAATTTGTGAATACGGCCAATCATTGGTAGGGATCACCTGATTATATTGGCGGAGTATGAAGTCGAGTTGGATGTTCTGTGATATTATTTAATTTGAAAAATGATGGCTCTTTTGGAGTTTGTTGGTAGGTAGTGAAACTTGAACAAACGTTGAAGTATTATTGATGGGTAAATTATTACTACGGTAAATCATTACTCAACGGTAAATTATTACACAACGGTTCATTATACCATCTACGTAGAAGGGGCTGGAGTTTGTTGGTAGGTACTTTTGCAACTTTTTTCACTCCTCATCAACAATTTCTTTTCAGAACTTCATTATGTGTGTTTCTTTTTGTTAGGTACTGTTTGTCATCGGCAGAATTATTTTAGCAACATTTAACTCGTGATTTAGGTAGGTACCTAGTAACGAGTACGGGGTTAGGTACTAACCTACGGAGGGTCTGCGATCTACATAATATGCATAGAATAGTACATATCATATTATATAGACGGGTTATCTATACATAGATCTGTGATCTGTAACAGAAGGGTATTCTATACAAAATAATAAACCGTTGTGCAGGGATTTGCAGCGTTTTTTGCTATGGATGTCCACTACTCCGCCGCAAGTGATTCAAGTTATACTGATATGTAGATTGCACCCCTCTCTCGACTGTTTGTTGCAGGAATTAGTCGAATTTCCTCAGAAAACATCCATAGCTTCAACATCCGGTAAACCTCAATATTAGAACGAGGAAATCCTCTACCGGCGAACTTCAAATTTTATGTCGCTCCACCGAAAGGCCAAAGCTAATAAGGTAGACGAAATGCGGGGACCGAGTGATTCATAACCTTCGTTCATCCTCCCCAAGTTGTTTGCGTTTCTGGGGCGCAGACGGAGGGTCTGAAATACAAACGTTTTATGCAAATGCCACATCTCCGTTACCCGAGGGCCGAGAGTCTCTTTCAGTGCGGTTTTGCGGGTATCGAGTCAAGCGGTGACCGAGTTTTTCCGAACAAAAACAAAAAAAAACCCTCCGGAACACTTCCGGTTTTCGTCGGCTTCCCGTCGGGTCCGGGGTGAACAACGGGAAAAACTGACCGAGCAACAAAAAACTGCTCCCCATCTCTGTCGTATAACAAGATAAGCAAAAACCGACTGGAGGATCACACTTATTCGGCCATTATTCATACAGGGGTAGCGCAGAGGGTGTTCAATTTTCACCAAATATGATAACTCCACTGAAACATTTAGTTCCTTCGTGGATTTTTTGGCTCTCCATTGAATTCGGTCGAAGCTAAGCTTAGCTCTGCATAGGTACAGCAGGTTACATCAGCGAATTGATGATAAATATTGATATGGATAGAGAGCGTCCCACAAAATCCATCCTAATTTCAGGTCTTATCGACTATTTTCAGGATTGCTACAGGCGTTTCAACAACAAAATTTACGTCCGCCAAATTCATAGGGGATAATATCAGGGTCCCGAAGAAGATGTATACAAGGTTTGGAAAACATCACGGAAAATGTTTTCGAGATATACGAATGTAGCCACAGATATACCAAGTCAACCGGGAATTCCCAGTTACCGTGATTTTTCGAACTTCAACCTCCGATATCTCAAATTTGGCAAAATTCACCTCAGCCAAATTCATAGGGGCTAATATCAGGGTCCTGAAGAAGAAGTATTCAAGGTTTGGAAAGAATCACGGATAATGTTTTCGAGATATTCGAATGTAGCCACAGATATACCAAGTCAACCGGGAATTCCCAGTTATCGTGATTATTCAACTTCAATCTCCGATATCTCGATCGATATTTCAAGTAAACATGTTTTTGCATGCGCAGTTAATCCTATTTTTATGAAGCTCATACGGCACTATCTACGATGTTAACCCGCTCCTACTCTTTAAATTTCACTAATTTCGTCCTTTTTCACGGGTATATTATTTATAGGCCTTTAGAGAAACTCTTCTGCGTATGAGTAAATGAAAGTTACACTTTCGGACTTCAGTGGAATTGACACATTTACGGAACCCTCTGCACATACTCTCAAATTGTTAACTCATTTTGGCCATGTTGAGGTGGTCGTGGACGTTCCAAGTAGAATGAAAGTGTATTATTTGGTCAAAGTTGGTAAACTTACTGGATTCTTCTTGAGCACATAATTAATTTCATGATGGTGAAGAAGATTCGCCATATAGAAAGCACTTCTTTTTCGTTATTGAAGACCCTTTTTATGTAGTTCGCATAGTTGATTTTAAAAAAGGGCCTCGGAAAACCCTCACCAAGCGAACCAACCCTACTACCAGATGAGATAAAGAGTATAAATTTGAGGTTGGACGTTGCACATTGAAAATTTGTTGATGTAGAACGACAATAACTTACTTGGATTTGGCAGAGCGTTTCGCTGTACGGCCAGCAGCGGAAGAGAGCTGGCAGGAACCCAAACGGCGTGACAAGGACGCCGATGGCCAAATCATTACTGGCCAAAGACGTAAGCAGGTAGCGAGGCTGTGAAAACAGGCAATCGAAATAAAATATGCGCGAGTAGTATTGAGCATAACAACCAATCTAAAGAGAGATAATGCTATATAGGGGGAAGCGAACAATGCAGTGACAAAGGTAGGTATTGAGTAGGTATGTCATCGAATTAGTACACTTGTTCAACGAGAAACAGTACGAGTCCAAAGTTAATCGATCTTTCAACGGAAACTCCCAACTAATTGGATAACTATTGTAATATTCAGTATTTAGTAGCATGTAAGTAGCATTAAGATCGCCCACTGGTACTGATTAAAAAGTACAATTGGAGTTCCGACGCACAAAATATCGAAGATGAATCAATTTCGATTCTGATTGGGATTTTAAATCAATAAAATCCCAAATCCGGGAATCCCAAAAACTTCAATAAATCACATTTCGCATCAAGATTTGTGACGAAATGTAGTGATAATAGGGATCTTGCCCTTTGGTTCATAAAGTCCCCAGCTAAGTACAGTGGAAATCGTTTATAACGGACTTCAAGGGAGCGGGGACTTTTATCTGTTATAAACAGTTTCCGTTATAACCAGAATATCGCACATAGCCGACAGCCTCCTCAATACGATACTTCATCACTTACAGGAGACAGTCTGTTATTGGCGACATCGCCCAAGAAACTCATTTTTTATTTAAATATCCTACATACAAGGTGTGTATTTACATATATTTTGTATGTATTTAAAATCATGCAAAGTCAAGGTGCTACAGGTACATAATTACAGGATAATTACTGAGAAAAAACGCTTTAAAGTCCTTGTCACATGGGTTTATTATTCTACTGGACAGAAATTTTGGCTGTTCATTTATTGTTTCTTTCATGTGCAATTATTGAAATGGCTATTTTTGATGGTTTCCAACAATTCTGGACCCCGAAAACACGAATTAGGCTTGGCTTTTTCTTACAACAGATTATTTCTGATCATTGATAGTACCATTTAATTGTCTTCATCACCTGATGATACTACTTCTAGTGTTATTATACAAATGTATGGAGATTTCAGACAATTTCCCATGTTTTTGACTAATAAAAAAGAATTTCGGGAGCTTAACCTTCGTTACACCCTCAATTCTTCACTCTTTGGTCCAAACTGACTTCATAAATTCGGTCTTCTCGCCCTACAAACATGGAAAAGGATACCTCACAAGCACTAAAACCCAAAAAACCCCTCGAAAACCCCTATTGGTTTATTATTCTGTGAATAATACACCTATGTATTCGCTCAGCAAAAAATTTTTATAACACCCCCTCAAAATTTTTTCTTTTCTGTTTCAAGGTACGTAGGTTCCAAAAATGCAATGTCCGTCCGCCGTCCGCCGTATCACGTGTACAGCCTTCATTTTCGGTCTAAAAAATTCGTTCTTTCGCACACATGCTCCATTTGGGCCCTAGTTGTCTCCCGAAACTTTTCAGCCCAATCGGAATATACCCAGGGGTGTTATGAGTGAAAATGTGATAAAAATAGGTACTTTTTGCGTTTTAGCAACATGTTGGTAACATGAGCATTTAAGGTATCGTTTTTCATGTTTTTGGGGACGAGAAGACCGAATATGAAGTCGATTTTGACCAAAGAATAGAAAATTGAGGTTCTACCAGATGTTCAGCTCCCGAAATTGATTTTTTATGAGTCAAAAACCTGGGAAATCGTTTGAAATCACCATCAATTTGTATAATAACACTGGAAAAAGTGTCAGCAGGTGGATCAAGACGATTAAATGGTACTATCAATGATCAGAGATAATTTATTTAAAAAAAAAAAGGAGCGTACTTAATTCGAGTTTTGGGGGCCAAAATTGGTGGAAACCACCAGAGATAGCTATTTCAATTATTTTATATGAAAGAAACAATAAATAAACAGCCAACATCTCTGTAGGTAGGTATGTCCAATGGAATAATAAACCCATGTGACAAGGACTTTGCAGCGTTTTTCTCCCGTAACACCGGGTGTATGCCGATCGGGCTGCCGAATTTCGCAGCACAGCTAGGACCCAAATGTGTTCCCAAATGGGAACCCAAACTGTGCGCGGAAGAACGACGACTTTAGACCAAAATTTAACGTAAATTTAAGGCTGAAACTTCGTTAGAACCTCAATTTTCCACTCATTGGTCAAAATCGACTTCATGTTCGGTCTTCTCGTCCCAAAAACATGGAAAACGATACCTCAAAAGCTCATGTTACTAACATGTTACTAAAACACAAAGAGTACCTATTTGTATACCCGTTTTCACTCATAACACCCCTGGGTATATTCCGATCTGGCTGCAAAGTTTTGGGACACAACTAGGGCCCAAATGGAGCATTTATGCGAAAGAACGAATTTTTTAGACCGAAAATGAAGCCGGTATAAAAGAAAAAATTTTGAGGGGGTGTTATAAAGTTTTTTTGCTGAGCGATTGCATAGGTATATTATTCACGGAATAATAAACCAAAACACTAACGACGTCGGTATAATTTGTCAACGAAATTTCTCGAATCCTGACTGCAAGTATGTACCAGTTAGGGGCTTTGAACTTAACTTAGATATCACCTTAATACAGCAGGTTCACGGCAGAGGGGGAACGATGAGAGCGGTAAATCACAGCAATTTCCATGTTTATTCGAAGGAACAATGGGATTGTAAGCCACTCTGTCCAGTAAAGAGATCTACGACGGCATTAAGGTTGTTGGAAGAACATTAAGTGCCATTTATTACCGTTAGAGAGAAAGAAAGATAGTTTTTGTTTGTTGCGGTATACTGAAACTAAATAAAACTGTGGTCGGAAAAGGTTGTGGAGGAAGGGATTAATTTAGCGAACACTATGTGGTACTAGGGGAGCGAAGCTATTCATCAGAGAGGTCTCCACCTACTCAGAGGGTTAAGTCTAAAGCTATTCTCATTGTAACAAGGTAGACAAACACTGGACCATTATCGGGACGATGTGTGGGTTTGTAAAGGGATTGTAGGGGTAGACGGATCCTGGTCGGTGAACAAGGGTGATAAATAAACTCTGGAGCCGACATCCCCGATCGAGACCACTACCCGATAACGTCGGGCTGTCGTTATTCAAAAGGTACCTAACCACAGGCTAAGGGGGCTTCCCAAACCATCAACCTGATGCGGCCATCACAAAGCGTAATTAATTGGAAATCTTATCTTTTGTCCGAGGGAATTGGGTATTCGAAAGAGACCGCTCAGCGAGTCAGCTGTTCGTGCAATTTATCGATTCTGTTACGAATTTCAGTTGAATTCAAACTCCTAATAGTACTTCTATTATAACCTAATAGTTCTTCTAGCACAGTAGGTAGCAGCAATAGATTATCATGATTTTGGGCCTCTTCCCTCCTTCCTCGAGTTTTACTGATTGTATACGAAATATGAAGAGTACCCTGAATTGCTCTCTAGTTGAACCAACCTAGCTGTTCATCATGTTTCATACAAATTGGACAAACTAGAAATGTAGTTTACTGAAATTGGCCCACACCATCTCTCTGATGTAATCATGATTTGCGGTAGCCAGGCTTCAATTTTTGTAAGATTTTCATGGTACCTACACGGTAAGTGGCTTTTTTCCTCGTCATGAGAGATAATGGTGGGGAATAATTGCCAAAAATCAAGCTCTTTATTGATTTACTATTTTCAATAATAAAACTTTTAAATCGAGCGTGAAAAAAAATAAAAAAATTAACCCCTCCCCACCCTCAAAATTTGATGGTTTCCGTTTCAAGGTACGTAGAATCCGAAAATGACATAAACACGCTGCAAATTATTACACAAAGGTTTATTATTTACATGTATCGATGCCCGTTCGGCGTAGATCACTGTTTTCTGTGGTTCAATCAAGAAATTCAGTTTACTGAAATCTGCCCACACCATCTCTCTGATGTACTCGTAATTATGATTTGCGGCAGCCAGGCTGCAATTTCCGTAAGATTTTCATGGTACACGGGGAGTGGCTTTTTTCCCCGTTATGAGAGATATGGAGGGGAATAATTTTCAAGAATCTAGCTTTTTATTGATTTATTATTTTTAATAATAAATAATTTAATTTTTTAATAATCGAGCCTGTAAAAAATAAAAAAATTAACCCCTCCACCACCCTCAAAGTTTGATGGTTTCCGTTTTCAAGGCACGTAGAATCCGAAAATGGAATAAATACGCTGCAAATTATTACACAAAAAGGTTTATTATTTACATGTATCGATGCCCGTTCGGCTTAGATCACTGTTTTCTGTGGCCAGTGCCTGTCCTCGAGGTCCCCCCAGGAAAGCCCTAAATCGAGTACTGGAGGCAGCCCGGGATTACAGTTTCATAAAAATGTGCAGGATTCAATCATTCATTTGCGGTGATAGAAAGGTTAAGGCTTGGCCTGGATAGGTGAGGTTGAGATGTGAAGCTTGAGGTGTTGGATAGGCGTTTAAAAGGTTACACCAATGGCTAGGCCAGGAAGGTTACCGCCACTAAAAACGCTGGAGGTTGTGCCAAGATGGTTCCACTGCGTCGGTTATCACCAGACCGGTTCCACCAATTGAGACCTTTTAGGTGAGTGGTTTGAGGAAGAAGGTGATGAGAGAGAGAGAAGTCATCGACTTGAGGTTTGAGCGTAGAATGGCGAGGGATGTCCCAAAAGTATCGATACTTAGAAGTATCGATACTTAGAAGTATCGATACTTTTAGAAAAAAGTATCGATACATATCGATACTTTTTTCCCTGATATATATCGTAGTTTTTTCCCAGTATCGGAGCCGATACTTTTTTTATCCCTCACAGTCATGTTATCAATTTCAACACCGACGACGTGTACTGTTGACAGTACCTCTAACTAGATTGCTGGGAGACCAACCACTTCAACAAATTAAAGAAAGTTTATGTACCACCACCTCCAGCTCTCAGTGAGAATCAGCTGTCCTCCATCTAGTAGGAAGGACCAACAAAATGTTAACCCAACCAACCAACCTAACTCAATAGTTTTTTGAATGGATTTTCTTTGTTCTTTCTTGTTTTCTGATGTGATTGTGATTGTTCCGAATTAACGAAATAATGCCATGCCTTGTCTTGTCAATAATTTTGAAAAAGAAGTGCCCAAACAAAAAAAAGTTTCGAGTTAAAAAATTAGTGATTTATTGTTTCGTTCATTTTATAATATTATCCTGGAATAATTATTCTTCGATGGTTGTTGATGGTATTTTATCTTATACCAATGTAGAGTAAGTAAAAACGTGGGATGTGATATAATATTCATTGTCACGCTGACGGAGAGAGAACAAAAACGACATTTCCACCCATTTTTGAAAAAGTATCGAAAAGTACATCGATACTTCAAAATATCGATACTTTTTGAAAGTATTGTATCGATACTTTTTGATACTTTTAGATGTATCGATACGATATCTATATCGATACTTTTGAAGTATCGGACATCCCTAGGCGAGCTAAGTAAGGAGAGCGTCTTATAAAGGCCTCCCCCGGCCCTCCGATGATCGTTAGGAGCCGTTGGAGGATCGATGGAGGGAGAATACTACCTATGCCTATTGTGTCACGTAGGCCCGCCCGCCATCCACTTGGTTTATTTAGAACAATCTGAACTATGTACATTGAGTGGTATTCTTAAAGGGATACCACGACATCAACCATTAATATTGTTGTTATTCATGAAACATGAATAACAACTCATGGAACATCGACATACATGTTCTTGATGTCTGAAATGTAAAACTGGAAACACGGGTTTTCCAATGAACTGTGCAGTGCATTTCATTTGAATTTTGCTTGTCTGAAAGTAATTACAAATTGTAATTGTGTTTTGCTTCCATATAGTGATCGCTGTAAATATTTTGAAATATTAACTGACAACCACTTGAGCTATGAAAAGCATACTGAATTACTTATAATGAGATTACGAAAATTGTTTTATGTATTCAGGAAGGCTCGTAATTTTCTTTCAAGGTGTCGACTTAAAGCTATGTATTATGGTTTAGCTTTTTCTATTATCAATTATGGTAGGTATCATTCTTTGGGGTGGAGCCAGTAAATCAAATGTTAAGAAGGTAAACATCATGCACAATAGATTACTAAGTTGTTTAATATTGAGTAAAAATTCAAGATATTCTACTGTATTGTTGCATTGTTGCAACACTTTGAAGTTGAAAATATTAATCAAATGTTTCATTTTCAGTCTTGCGATCATGTATTTACCACTGGCTTTAATTCAAATTATTTGTCTGCTTCAGCTGTTAATCGTAATTATAATAGTTCTCGGATGATCCTTCCTAAAGTAGAAACCCAGTTTTATAAGAGAAATTCCTATGTAACTGCACTTAGATGTTCTATTTCACAAAGGAATAAATATTTTTTCATTCGCCAACTTGTCAAGTTTCAATTAAGTATTGAAAAGTAGTTTATAATTGTATCTCCTGTTACGCTGTTGTCGCATTCCCGTTATATATATTGGTTTATTATTTTCAATAATGAACCATTGGAATCGAGCATGAAAAAAAAAATTCTTACCCCCCCTCAAAATTTGATGGTTTACGTTTCAAGGTATGTAGAATCCAAAACTGCAATAAAAATATTTCTGTCTGTCCGCCGTACGCCGTACGCCGTACGCCGTACGGGCCACTTTTCTTAGTTACCATGAAAAAAAATTGATGAAATTCGGGTTATAGGTTCCGTTCGGCGTCTAGTTGGTCCTCGAAGCTCGACGTTACTGTGAGTCATCTCTAAGGGGTTCAAAATAGGGGTTGAAATTTTCAAAACGCCTATACCATTTTTTTACGTAAATATTTTTACGGTTTTAAATAATTCTTGAACTTGCGAGTTTTTTAAGACCATCCGGAGCATCGTACGTCCAGCCGTTCGTTCACAGTAAGGCCCCGAAGTTTGCACCGACAGGCATTTTCGACTCCAGTGTGAATGAAATTGTATACAAATCAAACCAATTCTCGTAACCAGAGACGCGCCCACAATAGGAATTTGTGAATACGGCCAATCATTGGTAGGGATCACCTGATTATATTGGTGGAGTATGAAGTCGAGTTGGTTGTTCTGTGATATTATTTAATTTGAAAAATGATGGCTCTTTTGGAGTTTGTTGGTAGGTAGTGAAACTTGAACAAACGTTGAAGTATTATTGATGGGTAAATTATTACTACGGTAAATCATTACTCAACGGTAAATTATTACACAACGGTTCATCATACCATCTACGTAGAAGGGGCTGGAGTTTGTTGGTAGGTACTTTTGCAACTTTTTTCACTCCTCATCAACAATTTCTTTTCAGAACTTCATTATGTGTGTTTCTTTTTGTTAGGTACTGTTTGTCATCGGCAGAATTATTTTAGCAACATTTAACTCGTGATTTAGGTAGGTACCTAGTAACGAGTACGGGGTTAGGTACTAACCTACGGAGGGTCTGCGATCTACATAATTATGCATAGAATAGTACATATTATATTATATAGACGGGTTATCTATACATAGAGCTGTGATCTGTAACAGAAGGGTATTCTATACAAAATAATAAACCGTTGTGCAGGGATTTGCAGCGTTTTTTAAATTAGTCTTGAACTAAAGAATTTTTTGAGACCACCCGGAGCATTGTACGTCCAGCAGTTCGTTAGCACCGAAAAGCTTCGTCAACATGATCGTGAATTAAACGGTATATAAATCCGCCCCCGATATCATTGCTAGGGAGCACCTGATTATAGAGACGGATCAAGAATGGTGGTTATTTTGGATATCGTTGACAGGAGGTACTCTTGTAAGTTGAACAAACGTTATGCTTCATGAATAACGGCAAATAATATTGATTATTGACTTAATGAGCCCTGCGCATTTCTATCAAACTGTAATTCCTGGGCTGGCTCCAGTATTCGATTTAGGGATTTCCTGGGGGGGAGCTCGAGGGTGGGTACTGACCACAGAAAACATAGATCTCCGCAGAAGGGGCATCTGTACAGGTAAATAATAAACCGTTGTGTAATAATTTGCAGCCTTTTTCGTATATTAGCGGAAATTGACATCCTTTCAGTAAATCCATTTTGGTTTATTATTTCCATTAATTAACCTTTGGAATCGAGCTGAAAAAAAAATTAACCCCCCCCCCCCCCCCACCGAAAATTTGATGGTTTCCTTTTCAAGGTATGTATAATCCGAAAATGCAATAAAAATATTTCTGTCTGTCCGCCGTACGCCGTACTTTGGACTTTTCTTAATTACCATAAACCATATTACTTAATGCAATTTGGTTTGTAGGTCCCGTTTGGGGTCAGGTTGGTCCTCGAAGCTCGGCGTTAATGTCAGTCATCTCTAAGGGGTTCAAAATAGTGGTTGAAATCTCTTGAAATCTCCAGGAAGCCGTGAACTCGAATTTTTTTACGTTTTTAAATAGTTCTTGAACTTGGAAGTTTTTTGAGACCACCCGGGGCATTATACGTCCAGGCGTACGTTCACAGTAAGGCCCCAAAATTTGCACAGACAGGCTTCATCGACAGGAGGGTGAATCAAATATTGTATACGTCCAGCCCAGATGTCATCGCTAGGGAGCGCCTGATTATATTCGGTGATGGTTGCATGTAGTCGAGGTGGTTGTTCCGTGATAGTATTCAATTTGAACAATTATGGATCTTTTGGATTTTCTTGATATGTACTTTGGCAACTTGAACAAACGTTGAGGTATTATTGGGTAAATTATTACAACGGTAAATTATTACACAATGGTAAATTATTACACAACAGTTTATTATACTATCTACGCAGAAAGGCGATCTATACGTGTAAATTATTACACAAAGGTTTATAATTATTTGGCTTATGAATAACTACAAATAAATAATGATTTAATTATTGAATCCCGCGTGATTGTATGAATCTTTAATTCCCGGGGGCGGCTCCAGTACTCGATTTAGAGCTTTCCTGGGAGGAGCTCGAGGGTACTGACCACAGAAAACAGAGATCTCCGCAGAAGGGGCATCTGTACAGGTAAATAATAAACCGTTGTGTAATAATTTGCAGCGTTTTTTTTTGTTATTATTGGAACTCTGTAACTGACTTAGTTGGCACCAACTCTGAGTTTTTTTTTTTTGTACTTTCGAACTCCTCCAAGAAACTTATTCTTCGGCGGGCAACTTTGAGAGGAAAATTATTTATTTTTCATCTGCCGTGTCTAGCAAGTATTAGTTTTCTATTAATTTCCTGTTACTTTAATTTGATCCGTCATATTGCTTCCTCACTACCGACGGTAGGGTAGCCTCGGATTCGTGATTGAGTTAAAACAAAATTATGTCCTCCAAAATTTAAATTTCCACCCGCTTTGCGTTTCAGACATCAAGGAACATTTTTGATTACGTGCCTGTCTGTCTGTCTGTGGTGATTCATTATAACGCCAATAATTACCCAAAATAATGGTCAAAATCGGCTGAAATTTGAAGGGCAGGTGCGGGTTGTTGGGTCACTGATGGTCCCATACAAAAATCATCGAAAAAGTACTGTTAAGTTTCGCCTGCGCATGCGCAAACGTTAAATACTTGAAACGCCCATAACTTCCTTAAATATCGTTGAAATGAGTTCAAACTTGGAGGATCGATCAGCAATAACACTTTAATAGTTCCTTATGAATTTCATTATAATCGTACTGTAACTGTCGTCTGCGCATGCGCGAACATGAAATATTGACTATTACCTTGTGCCGCTTCTAACTACGCGAAAAATAGTCGTAGAGAGCTGACATTTTGAGGGTGCACGCGGGTTGAATCGTAGATTGTTCATTTTCAAAATCGTGGAAAACGTTCCGTCTGCGCATGCGCAAACGTGATATACTTGAAACGCCCATAACTTCCTTAGGTATATATCGTTGAAATGAGTTCAGATTTGGAGGGTCGATCAGGAATAATAATTTGATAATTCCATATGGGTTTCATTGGAATCGTACTGCAACTTTTGTCTGAGCATGCGCGAACCTGAAATGTTGACCGTTTCCTTCTAAAGGTTCTAACTGCGTGAAAAATAGTCGTATCCACCGGACCGAAAAACTACTCGAGAACAGCCACACTGTTACACTCCTCCCCACATGACATACTTCTGGGTAGCAGAAGTATGAGAGGGAAAAGGGGGAATGAACAGTTGTAGTATGAAGTTCTGGTTCAGGAAACGACATCTGAACAACTTCAAGGTGACTAACCTCCATCGTAATGGTACTACCTCAGTAAATATTTACTGGTGGAGAACAAAGCTTCTAAATACGAGTATTGGCGGAGAGAAAAATGTTGTCAGAGGTTGTTGTGCTCATCTGGGCAACCTCTAGGTCTCTAGGTGATCAACCTTCGTCGTTAGGGTGGGACAAACTATTGGGATTTGTAAACTGGGGCATGGGATCAATCGCCTTCAAATGAGCTCAGTATATTTTAATTATACTGACACTCTAAAGGGGGGAAAGGGGGTGGGGAAGCCAATCGATGTACCTATGTATTATCAAAGGAAGCCAATCGATGTATGTATTATCTGGGAAACCTTTGGGCTTATCCTTCTGGTAAGCCCACAAAATGTGGATTGAGTACGGTGAATTACTCTGCGCATACTAACCAAGCCACGGTCTGCAACCATGTGACAGAGTGTGACAGTGGGGGTGGACCCTCGGCAGTCCTCCCTCTAGACCAGCGGGATTATCACCGGTTAAGAAGGGATACCGATTAGGCTTCCGTTCTCCGATCCCGTCTCCACCGGACCAAAAAACTACTCGAGAACAGCCGCACTGTCACAAGTTGCATTTGAGAAGGCCACACCAACCTGTTGATGTATGTATTTCGAGTATCTCCGACTGTTGACGACGAGTATAACGAGGAGGTTTGCGAGAAAAATCCCGGCGGATAGGAGCAGGATGAATGCGGCCTGTACGACGCCGCCAGGGCTGACGTGGTTGTGCGCCTTGGTGCAGGAGCTGTTGTGGAGCAACGGGGCGACGAGGAGGGTGCTCCTGTGCTCGCCCAGCCTCATCGTAGAGCGGCTCTGCCTTCTTCTGAGCGATTTCCCTCGGTCTTCATCCTCCCGCCTGTCCCGCAGCCATCAGCTGCTTACCACCGGCCAGCTCGGTTAACCTGGAACGGAAAAAATCAAATGGATATTTCGATCACATTGACACCCCATCCCTACCTCCCTTGAAGTGTCAGAACACAGTAGGTAAAACATATATCTTGGTTTGACACAATAATTCAAGTATAGAAACAGCCGTTTTGGTATGTTATTCTGCGAGTACCTAATAAACCAGTGTATTCGCTCGGCAAAAAATTTTTGGAACACCCCCTCAAAATTTTTTCTTGTACGTTTCAATGTGCGTAAATTTCAAAACATCTAATAACACCTCAAAATCTCATTCTACTAAAACACGAACAAACCCTATTTTTGCACCCATTTTTCACACACGGGACGCAACAAGGACCCAAATGGAGCCTGTGTGCGAAAGAACGAATTTTTTATACGGAAAATGAAGTAGTTAAGCATGATACGGCGGACGGCTTACGTCGGACAGACATCGGACATTTTTGGAATCTCCTCACCTTGAAACGTAAAAGAAAAAAATTTTGAGAGGGTGCTATTAAAATTTTTCGTTGAGCGAATACATAGGTGTATTATAATTCATAGAATAATAAACCCAAATGCAATGCCCGACTACCGTGTCATCCATATCAACCTTATTTTCAGTCGCACACAGATTCCATTTGGGCCCTGGTTGTGTCCCCGAAACATTGTAGCTCAATCGGAATATACCCAGGGGTGCTATGGGTGAAAAATGGTAGTAAAAATAGGTTTTTTTTTTGTGTTCTAGTAACATGAGCTTGTGATGTATCGTTTTCCATGTTTTTTAGGGTGAGGAGACCGAATATGGAGTCGATTTTGACCTGCGGTAAGCCTGCATACTGTATGGAGCGGTAGCAATAGGGGAGGGGCACCCTGAAAGGATCAGTCTTGGTTGTACGCTTTTATGGTGGTGACGTGCCTGCTGTGTTGTGAATATATTAGTACTTACACTGAAGTTGCCCATTGTTTTTGATTGTAGACTTACTTAACTACAACAGACCAAAGACTGGAAAATTGAGGTTCTCACGAAGTTTCAGCCTTAAATTTACGTTCAATTTTGCCCTAAAATCGTCGTTCTTCCGCACGCAGTTAAGGTCTCCATTTATACAGCCAGGGGTATTATGAGGAGAAAATGGGTGTACAAATCGAGGTTTTTTTTTTTTAAGTTTCAGTGAACATGAGCTTGCGAGAAGGCGGAATATGAAGTTGATAATGGAAGACGGAATAGGGAGTTGAAGTTGATTGTTGATATGAATTTGACCAAAGAGTGAAGAATTGCGGTTGTAACGAAGGTTCAGCTCCCAAAATTCATTTTTAAGTCGAAAACCAGGCAAATTGCCTGAAATCACCATACATTTTTATGATAACATTAAAAGTAGTATCAGCAGGTGAATCAAGACAATTAAATGGCATAATCAATTATCAAAGATAATCTATCAAAAATAGAAGCCTAATTTGAGTTTTCGGGGGCAAAATTGGTGGAAACCATAAAAAATAGCCATTTCAATTATTGCACACGAATGAAACAATAAAATGTACAGCCGAAATTTCTGTAGGTATGTCCAGTAGAATAATAAACTCATGTGACAAGGACTTCGCAATGATTTTGAGTTGAATTGACCTCAGGAATTTCATCCCTCAGAGCTTAAACTTACCGAAACAATGAACTGTAACTTATTATATAGTTAGCACATTCCAATGGCGGTTATACTGAACCTGTGAGACTCGTCGGTTTTGAAGTTGCATATTTATATAATATTATCCCCCGTTCCGTTTCCAATTTTATGTATAGATTAGACTAGGGGAAACCCGGAAGGAAACCGGGAAGGAGTTTTTTTTAAATTAAACTACATGTTAACACAATAAATATCTACTCTCTTGCTGAAGGGAAAGAAATGAAATACAACACAGACATTTAGCAGTACAACTGACAATACCCAAGTCACGTCCGAGATGTTTTTCATACTTTCAGTCCCTCCGCTCATAATATATTGTTCAAGCATATGTACTGTTTTCTACCATATTTGTGGTAGTCATCATTTTTTATTATGATGAGGGTTGGACATCCCAGTTATAAAGCCCCACTAATAAATCAAAAAGCGGCAAATTATTACACTACGGTTTATTATTTACCTTTATAGATGCCCCTTCTGGGTATATCACTTTTTTATGTGGTCAATACCTACCTTGCTTTACACAAGAGAGCCATAAATCGAGTACTGGAGCCGGGCGGGCGATTTTAACGAATATCGGTGATGGATTCAAGAATTCTAATCAATCTAATTCTCATTAATCAATTCTTGTTATTCAAGAGGAATAACGTTTGCTATGGTTATAAAATTGTCTATAACCAAATCCAAAATTACCATCATTCTTCAAATTAAATAGTATCACGGAATTACCAACTAGAGTTCATTCAGTCATGCGTGATTCTGATCACGTGTTCCCTAGCAATGACATCTGGGCTGGATGTATACCGTTTCATTCACGATCATGTTGAAGACGCTTTTCGGTGCACACTTCACCGAAAAGGGCCTTACTGCCTTAACGTGAACGGACGGCTGGACTTACAATGCTCCGGGTGGTCTCAACAATTTCCCAATTTAAAAACGTAAAAAAAGTCGAGATAACGGCGTCCTGGAAATGTCAACCTAATGCCGACCTTCGCGGACCAACTAAACCCCGAACGGAACCCCACAAACCAAATTTCATTAATTTTTGTTCATGGAAACCAAGAAGAAAACGACTTTTAAAAACAAAACAAAGTACGGCGGACGCACAGAATTTTTTTTTAAATTCCATTTTCGGATTCTACGTACCTTGAAAGGGAAAATATGGAAACATAACAAAATAAAAAACTATGGTTATAGGGAACAGTATGTTGCATTTCGTTATTCCTTCAAATTATGCATTTTCACAGAGAGGTTTCCAGAAAGGTGTAACGCGTGAGTTCTTGCAACATTCGCGATTGGTAAACAACTCGGGGT
Organism: Leptopterna dolabrata; assembly: GCA_954871275.1. NCBI lineage: Eukaryota > Metazoa > Arthropoda > Insecta > Hemiptera > Miridae > Leptopterna > Leptopterna dolabrata. The sequence continues at coordinate 4,773,354 of OX940988.1, read as the reverse complement.
GGAAATCGGCTCCAAGAGGTTTTCCATGATGCCTAATATGAAAAAATAAATACATTAATAAATTTGATTACATAGGTGTATTATTCACAGAATAATAAACCCAAAAACGCAGCGAAGTCCTTGTCCAGTGAGTTTATTATTCTATTGGACATACCTACAAAAATGTTGGCTGTTCATTTATTGTTTCTTTCATGTGAAATAATTGAAATAGCTATTTCTGCTGGTTTCCACCAATTTGGGCCCCCCAAAACACGAATTAGGTACGCTCCTTTTTTTCTATTTTTTTTCAAATTATCTTTGATTACTGGTAGTGCCATTTTTAATCGTCTTGATTCACGTGTTCAAACTTTTTCTAGGGTTGTTATACAAATTCATGGTGATTTCAGACGATTTCCCAGGTTTTCGACTCATAAAAAATCAATTTTGGGAGCTGAACGTTTGGTAGCACCTCAATTTTCCACTCTTTGGTCAAAAACGACTTCATGTTCGGTCTTATCGTCCCAAAAAATATGGAAAACGATACCACAAAAGCTCATGTTACTAAAACACAAAAAATACCTATTTTTATAGCCATTTTCACTCAAAACACCCTCGGGTATATTCCGATCGGGCTGCAAAGTTTTGGGACACAACTAGGGCCCAAGGGAAGCCTGTGTGCGAAGGAACGAATTTTCTAGACCGTAAATGAAGTAGTTATGCGTGTTACGGCAGACGGACATTGATTTTTTGGAATCTACGCACCATGAAACGTAAAAGAAATAATTTTGAGGGGGTGTTATAAAAATTGTTTGCTGAGCGATTACTTCACAGAATAATAAACCAAAATTATAATCAAACGTATAAAATTATAAGTCAACGTTGAAATTAGGAGAAAGCCCTAGTATGAATGACTGATTATACTGCATTTTTATCCACAAACTTTTAACTTATCGATACTTGAATAATTAATGCTCGAGGCAATGGGACACCCCCTCCCCCGCTCCGTTGACAGCTAAACCCTTGAATTCGAACACCAATCAAAAGCCGACCCAAAACAGCTCCCTTTAACAGCGAGTCTCGCGGCTTCCCGCATAATTATGCCCAGGCCCCGTTTGACGTTGATAAATGCTAAGGGAAACCCTCGCTCCATCGTTCGAACGTTTTACCCCCAAACGCCCGGTTCGAACCCAAACTTCTCCCAAAGCTTGAAACTCTGCGTGATCTCGATGCCGGGCGTTCATTTCCCTGTACGGTTCATTTTCCTTTTACCAGCTTTGAAAACCCGCATTATTTCTCAAGACAGTGACATCATCCGCAATGAGCGTTACAATACGAAATGTATTCTCAGTGTATTCTTGCACGAACCGGAAACATTGTAACGAAGCGATTAAAGATTTCTTTTCCTTTGATGGATATCAGTTTCGTTTAACCACCATGTGCATGTTGTGGCGGCAAGGGCATTAAGAATCAAGAATTAAGAAGCAGAACGTATACCTCACGAAAATTGCAATGCAGGTACCATTAAGACAATTTTGTTGCTGTTCGTAATATGAGAGTTACCTATGCCTATTGTCGTGAGTCCCTCCCGGGAACACTCCTATCATATTAAGTTCTCACCAATATCCAAACGCCAAACTAAAGCTCCGTAAATAAAGATATGAGTGGGGACAGGCGACAGAACCCAGGGTTACTCAACCTGGGGCCCCACTACCAGCTCCCTGCAAGGAGCTGGAGGGAGAGGCCCCCAAGTACTATAAAACCCCGGATCCTGGCGCTCAAGCTTCATTCGACACTTCCTCTAACCAGCTCTCTCTTCTCTCTCTTACCTTACCTCCCAGATGATCGGTTGACTACAGCCGCCTGGGAATTTCACCTCCTCTCTCCTCCTCCTTGTCTAGATGATCGGTTGAATACAGCCGCCTAGACAAGGGACCTCTCCTCTCCTCTCCTTTACCTAGATGAACGGTTGACTACAGCCGCCTAGGTAAAAATTCCCTCATCCACCTCTCTCTCCTCCAAAGTCGTAGATGTTCGGTTGACTACAGCCGCCTGCGACTTTTCCTCACCTTCCTTCCACACCACCTCTCTCTCCTCCAAAAGTCGTAGATGTTCGGTTGATTACAGCCGCCTGCGATTTTTCCTCCTTTTCTCTCCTTTACCTAAATTCACTCACTCACCTTCCACGCCACCGTGATGAGAATTTTAAATTCATCACAGTGGTGAACCCGACGTTCACTCAACCTTCTTCCTTCCCACCTTCCCACCTACATGTGTCGCCCCAGTCAAATAGTTCGGTGTCCCAAATTTTAAATTCAAATTTCAACCAGTCAGTGTAAATTCGCAATTCTTGGCCCAAACCTCACCACTCAACTCTCAACTCAACGCACCACCGCTCCCGCCGATTGCGAATTTCAAAATTCAAAACCACGTCAAATTTTTGAATTTTAGTTACAGAAATGGACCCGAACTCACCGACGCCGCCGCTCCTCCGGCCGTCCCTGCTGCAGCCGCCGACCGCTACGCCGACTGACGCCGACAACCCCTTCACCAGCCTCTCACCAGCCGGCTCCGCCACATCCACAGCACCCGCCGCAGCCACCGCCGCCGCTACGGCCGCAACCGCTACCGACGTCATGACGGCATCCGCAGCGTTCCCTCTGTCGCTGCCCCCCTTCTACACGCACGACCCGGCGCTTTGGTTTTTCCAAGTGGACGCAGCGTTTTCGGCCGCCAACATCCGCAGCCAGAAAACTCGATATTCCCGGATCATTTCGTTGCTGCCCTACGAGATCCTGCTGCAGACTTCCGATATCTCCCCCGACGCCGCCGCTGCGTACGACGACCTCCGCAGCCGCCTCATCAACACCTACCAGCCGTCAAAAATCGCCCGAGTCGCCGCCCTCTCCCAACCTCAACACCTCGGCGACCAGAAGCCATCCCACCTCTACCGACGGCTGCGGCACCAGCTGCACGACATTATGACGGCCGACATCGCACGTACTTTCTGGTTGCGCGCTCTCCCCCACCCCATACAGATGGCCCTCGCCAGCCACCTAGACGGTCCCGATGAGCCCCTTCTGCGACTCGCGGACACCGTCCACGACTTAGCCGCAGCCGCCAGCGTCGGCGAAGTACACGCACCCCGTCATCCCCCACCTCTGCGTGACCGCACCGCCTCCCGGGGTCGCAGCCGGACCCCCTCCCTCGACAGACGCAGGCCCACTTCCACTGATCGCCGGCGCTACCCCTCCGCCGACCGCCGACGCCAGCGCTCGCCGGAGCGACGCACCACCCCTCCCGTGAGCTACGTAGGGGAAAGTCCCCAACGACCGCACCCCCCTCCACTACGAGACGCCCCACCAAGACTGACTACCTCCCCGCGGACCCCCCCCACCGGTGTTTCTACCACGTGAACTTCGGTGGGGAGGCCCGCAAGTGTCAGCCCCCCTGCTCCTTCCCCTCCAAGCAGGGAAACGCGGACGCCCGCCGGTAAACCCGGCGGGCCCCCCTCCTCGCCAACACGGGGGGGACCATGACCGTACCCCCCCCGCCCGCATTCACACCGCCACCACCAAGCCCCGCTACCCCTCCTACGCCGCCGCCACGGCTGCCAACCTCCCGGCCGCGCCTGCAGCGCCGCCAAAACCCTCACCCCACCACCAACGAAACAACCCATTCCCGGGTTTATACATGCCATCAACCACCCCCCCCACACAATTTGAACGCCTCCTCCTCGACTACCGCCCCCAGCGCCGCCCCTCTGCCCACATCTCCACCGTCCAACATCATATTGAGACTTCCGGCCCCCCCATCACAGCTAAGGCCCGCCGTCTCCACCCCCTTCAACTCTCAAAAGCTCGTCAACATTTTAACAAGCTCATAGCCGACGGTATCGTCCGCCCCTCAAAATCCCCTTGGGCTTCTCCACTCCACATCGTGCAGAAGCCCAATGGGGATATCCGCCCCTGCGGGGACTACCGGCGCCTCAACACGAAAACCACTCCGGACCTGTACAACGTTCCCCACCTACGGGATTTTTCATCACATCTGCACGGTACTACTATTTTCTCCACCCTCGACATTTCACGAGCATTCCACCACATTAACATCCACCCACCCGACGTCCAAAAGACCGCCATCATTACCCCATTCGGACTATTCGAATACGTGAAAATGGGCTTCGGGTTGAGAAACGCTGCACAGACGTGGCAGCGCTATATGGACAGCATCCTGCGAGGCCTACCGTTCGTCTTCTGCTTCCTAGACGACGTTCTGGTGGCCTCCAGGACGCCGGAAGAACACCTCAGCCATCTCCGACAGATCCTCGACATCTTCTCCACCGAGGGCCTCCTCATAAACACGGACAAATGCGTTCTCGGCCAACCCTCCGTCCGCTGCCTCGGCCACCAAGTTTCGTCCGAGGGCATCAAACCCCTCTCGGACAAGGTCCACGCAATTAGTGACTTCCCGCAGCCCCGCACGGTGACGGAACTCCGCCGCTTCCTGGGTATGTTAAACTTTTACCGCAGACACATAAAACACGCAGCACAACATCAACAACCACTCATACACGCCATCCCCCAACCCTCCAAAAAAAATGACAACCGCCCCATCACCTGGACCCCCCAACTCATCTCCGCCTTCAAAATTTGCAAACAGGACCTAGTGGACGCCGCTCTATTGGCCCATCCCGATCCCCACGCCCCCCTATCCATCACCACCGATGCGTCCGATTGGGCCATCGGGGCAGTGCTCCATCAACACACCGGCGCCACCCCCCAACCCCTAGGTTTCTTCTCTAAAACACTATCCCCCACCCAGAAAAATTACTCCACGTTCGACAGAGAACTCCTCGCCATCCACGAAGCCATCAAGCACTTTCGTGACTTCGTGGAGGGCAGGCAGTTCTCTGTCGTCACCGATCACAAGCCCCTCACCCACGCCCTCCTTCAGAACCGCAAGTCCGCCTCCCCGCGTCGCCTCCGGCAACTCGAGTTTATCGGACAGTTCACGTCCGATATCCGATACTTGCCGGGGGCTGACAACTGCGTGGCGGACGCGCTCTCCCGACCCACCCCTACCCCCGCGCCGGTGGCGGAGTTGCTGCCGTTTCCCTCCCCACACTCCCTCAAAACCAGACAAGATCCAACCTCTGACCCCGCCCTTTCCAACCTTATTTCCGCATCCAAATTGGAACAACTGCCTCCCCTCGACCTCTGGTGCGACGTGACGGCCGATTCACCGCGCCCTTACGTCCCACCAGAGTTGAGGCGGCAGTTGTTCCTCCATTACCATTCTCTTCACCATCCTGGCATTCGGGCGAGCCGGGACCTCATCAAGACGCGGTACTTCTGGCCCCACATGAATACAGATATTCGTAACTGGGTTCTGGGGTGCCAGAAGTGCCAGCGGTTTAAGGTCTCGGCCCACCCCCATGTCCCCCCTCAAACCATTCCCGACTCCCTCCCGTGGGAACACGTACATCTGGACTTAGTGGGCCCCCTTCCCCCATCCGAGGGGAAGAAATACTGCCTCACGATGATCGACCGTGCCACCAACTGGGTAGAGTGTATCCCGCTCGCCCACATCACCGCGGACGCCGTCGCGACGGCTTTCCTCGCTCAATGGGTTAGCCGTTACGGTTGTCCGCGCACAATCACGGTCGATCAAGGGAGGCAGTTCACATCCGCCCACTTTTCCGATTTACTACGTTCCCTCGGCATCCAAAAAATCCACACTACCCCATACCATCCCCAATCCAACGGGAAAATAGAGCGGTGGCACTCGGTCCTAAAACAGGCCATTTCTACATCAACCAATTCCCCTTCCTGGACAAAATCCCTTCCCTACATTTTGCTCAGCCTTCGAACATCCGCCCGTCCATCGGACCAAACTAGCCCCGCGCAAAATGCATTTAAAGACCCACTACGTTTACCGGCCGACATTTTCACCCCAAACCACACACCGTCAATTAACAGGGAACCGCTACACTCAACAACACCGACAAACGACACCACTTATCCCAAACGATTTTTCACCACTACACACATGTACCTGAAAGAGCCCGGCATCCATAAAACTTTCCAACCACTTTATGCCGGGCCCTTTCAAGTCATTCGCACAACACACACCACCGCAACCCTGTTAATTGACGGCAAACCACATACAGTCCCGTTAGCCAGGTGTAAACCCGCACCTGTGCTAACCCAACCCCCTAACACTATCAGTCTCCCACCGTCCGTTCGCGATGTCGCACCTCTTCCCAATGCACCAGTCACCTCCGTCGCCGTTTCCGGATTTCGATTCGGATCCGGAAATGGCGGCGATTCTCCGGGACGTTTTCGTCCCGGACCCGCTCTCCCCCCTACCCCCTTCGCCCGGGCCGACTACACCGCTTTCGTTCGTCCCGCAAAGGATCTCCGGACTACCTCCCCGGCCCCGGCGATGGAAGTACCCCCAGTGGAAAATTCTGCGCGAATTTCGCACAGCCCAAGCCACGGGGGTACACCCTCCCTACTCCCCCACAGACCCTTTGATGACCTCCATCCTTCGCGAGTTCCGCCTCGCGGAACTCATGCCCCCCCCACCCCCCGTTCAAATCATCATTCCCCCCATAAATTTCAACCCCCCACCCCCCGTTCAAATCACCGACCCCCCCGCAAATTCCGACCCCCCAATTTTAACGCCCCCCCCATTCTCGATTTTCGACCCCCCCATCTCTCCTTCTCCCCTTCAAACAACACCTCCCCCCCCTCCATCGCCGGGGATATCCAAAATAGCCTCCGCCGGGGCGAAACGGCCCGGGCGGCGAAACGGACGGAGGGAGCGTCCCCACATTCCCCACGTCCCGGCGGCCAAATCCCCCGCCCCGCTCTGAGCAATCACGGCGGGGCCTTGAGATTCCGGAACAGTGCTAGTGTCTTCTTAATCCACTCGCACTGTACCGGAACTCGGAGCTCCGCCATGCCCGCCTCGCCACGAGCTCGGAGCAACCGCCACCCCCACACACCACACTCACACACACACTGTCACTCACCACACCCAACACACACCCAGGAATCGGCGGTTTTCCAACACCCCGTTCCAATTTCTCCCCTACATTTGCACGGATGTTGTAAATATCGCAAATATTATAAATCCTGTAATTCTTGTAAATATTGTAACCGCTGTAATTCTTGTAAATATTGTCAATCATCCTCATCTCGCCCTTGCCGATCACTTCCGTAAACGCCAAATGTTTACGGATCTTGACCAAACTTTGTACATATCCATCAACTCATCACTACTCCTTCATCTTTTGCCCATACTCCATGTAAATACTCATCTTTTGTAAATACCATGTTAATCCTCTCTGTCATATATCATACTCCATGTAAATACTCATCTTTTGTAAATACCCCCTGTAACTTATCACCATGTTATATACTTACCATGTTAATCCTCTCTCATACTACCATCTTAATCCTCTCTTATACTACTATGTTACTCCTAGACTTAAGATCCGCCTTATACTACCATGTTATACTACTCTCTTATACTACCGTGTTACTCTTAGACTTAAGATCCGCCTTCAGCTCACACACTTGTTTGCATCGGCCCTCAGCTCCTGTCACCTTGCGCCTTCAGCACCACCTCTTGTTTGCCGTAGCCCTCAGCTCCTGTCACCTTGCGCCTTCAGCGACCACCTCTTGTTTGCCGTAGCCCTCAGCTCCTGTCATCTTGCGCCTTCAGCACCAATATTGGTTCAAACTGGGGGGACCTCTGTCGTGAGTCCCTCCCGGGAACACTCCTATCATATTAAGTTCTCACCAATATCCAAACGCCAAACTAAAGCTCCGTAAATAAAGATATGAGTGGGGACAGGCGACAGAACCCAGGGTTACTCAACCTGGGGCCCCACTACCAGCTCCCTGCAAGGAGCTGGAGGGAGAGGCCCCCAAGTACTATAAAACCCCGGATCCTGGCGCTCAAGCTTCATTCGACACTTCCTCTAACCAGCTCTCTCTTCTCTCTCTTACCTTACCTCCCAGATGATCGGTTGACTACAGACGCCTGGGAATTTCACCTCCTCTCTCCTCCTCCTTGTCTAGATGATCGGTTGAATACAGCCGCCTAGACAAGGGACCTCTCCTCTCCTCTCCTTTACCTAGATGAACGGTTGACTACAGCCGCCTAGGTAAAAATTCCCTCATCCACCTCTCTCTCCTCCAAAGTCGTAGATGTTCGGTTGACTACAGCCGCCTGCGACTTTTCCTCACCTTCCTTCCACACCACCTCTCTCTCCTCCAAAAGTCGTAGATGTTCGGTTGATTACAGCCGCCTGCGATTTTTCCTCCTTTTCTCTCCTTTACCTAAATTCACTCACTCACCTTCCACGCCACCGTGATGAGAATTTTAAATTCATCACACCTATCTTTATACCCACCGTCTCCGAATAGAAAACTTTTTCTACAAAGAGATCATCCTTTCAATTCTTCTATCATTAATCGATTTGAATGAATCATTACTATCCCATATGAATGTAACCGAATTCCCTATTGCGCTGCGCTCCATATTCAAACGGTACCTAAATTCCCGTGCAAACCCCGCCCCAGTTGAACGGTAGGTAAATTTATTCGTGAAATTCCGCAAGGGCAAAATCATGTAAAATGTTGTAAATTGTGTTTACACAAAAAATAAAAACATCAATAATAAATATATACAAATAGATAAAAAATAAAAATTTAATAATGTAGTAGACTAACGGATTTTTAATATAATTTTCGGATTTATTTATTTATTTTGAAATCACGGAAGCCCATAACACTTTTATAAATATGTCAGCGAACAGAGTCACATAAAGAAATTTATGTAATATAAGGGTACAAATAAACAAGAAAGAAGAATTCCACGATCTTGTGACGTGAATCAGAATATTTCGGGCAAGTGGGTATTGATGTTGGTTTATTATCTGTGAATAATACACTTATGTATTCGCTCAGCAAAAAATTGTTATAACACCCCCTTAAAATTTTTCTTTTCCGTTTCAAGGTGCGTAGATTCCAAAAATGCAATGTCCGTCCGCCGTCCGCCGGCTTCATTTTCGGTCTAAAAAAGTTGTTCTTTCGCTCACAAGTTCCATTTGGGCCCTAGCTGTGTCCCGAAACTTTCCAGCCCGATCGGAATATACCCAGGGGTGTTACGAGTGTAGATATGTATAAAAATAAGTACTTTTTGTGTTTTAGTAACATGTTAGCAACGTGAGCTTTTGAGGTGTCGTTTTCCATGTTTTTGGGACGAGAAGACCGAATATGAAGTCGATTTTGACCAAAGAGTGGAAAATTTAGGTTCTACCAAATAATCAGCTCCCAAAATCGATTTTTTGTGAGTCAAAAACCTGGGAAATCGTCTGAAATCACCATGAATTTGTATAATAACACTAGAAAAAGTTTCAACCGGTGAATCAAGACGATTAAATGGCACTACCAACGATCAAAGATAATTTTTAAAAAAATGAGCTATCCAATTTAATTCGTGTTTTGGGGGCCAAAATTGGTGGAAACTATCAGAAATTGCTATTTCAATTACTGCACATGAAAGAAACAATAAATGAACAATCAACATTTCTGTAGGTATGTCCAGTAGAATGATAAACCCATGTGACAAGGAATTTGCAGCGTTTTTTGTCGTGATCGTTTCATAAATTTATTTGGAAATAATAATCTATTTCCGATAATTGAACAGAAATCAACAAAAAATCGTTTCAAACTTTGTTTCGCTACTGGAGTTTGTTCCTGGCTCATATCGTGGAAATTTATGTCGGACGAGCAGGTTTTAACTACAACACTTTAGGTCCAAACATCCTTATTTGATGGATGAGTGGTCATCAACTCTAACTACGGCCGTTCTTCGAGTGCCTAAGCCGGCTTTTGTAGTAATAACGTGACGTGAGGAAGCGGACAACAGTTTGGGTGAGGAAGGGGAGAAAGGAGCCGTAAGTTGGGAAACGGGAGAGCTATAAGTGGGAGGCTCTGCCTTCAGATTAATGGCTTCTTTCGTGAAGCAATAAAGCGTAAATTACTCCCTGGAGGCCTTCTCGGCCTTTGCCGTGTAATAGTTGTCAGGTTATAGTTATGGATACGAGTAAATATCAGTTATGGGAGGGCGACCTAAATCCATCTGAGCGATTCTTTATTTGGGTGGACTGATTGGATCGCGGAGCAGTGCTGTAGAGAACGTGATGGTGAAACGACGAGATATACGTTGCAGTATGACCAGGAGCGAATTTTCAGTGTTTATTTGTTCATTTTAACAAATACAGGCAATCCCAATACAACAGGAAATGCATTATATAATAGGTAAAGGTGAAGGTAATATTGAAGTGTGGAGATGTCCACACTTTAATACTCAGGAGTTGGAAATTACAGTGTGAATACAGGCTATAATGTTGGTGACTTTCGGCGATTTTTACCGATTTTTGACACACCAAAACTCGAATTTGAACTACTTTTTGTTTTAGAAAATTGCTCCTCTTCGAACTCATCCATTCTTTCATTTGCCAGTACGAACAGTGAATTTGGGATTTTTCTATCTCGTAGCGACGGTGGGATATCGTCAGATATTATTACACACCTATGCAATTTGTTAAAACCCAGGGTTGAGTTCAGAACAGCACTGGATCAAAATTTTTCTAAAAAATACTAAACATATTGGACCCATTGCATGAGGATAAATGTTTTCCTCAAAAATTCGAGAGAGAACATAGCATTTTCAAACTAGTTCCGCTAGCTGGTTCACGAGGAATTTTTCTTCTCTACATTTAAAACACTGTATCCATACCTGCGCCTCTTAAAACTGTTAATTCGAGCAAACCTGCAGTACTGAAAGCCTTTCGCGATGGCGTGGAAATCCTTCGCGACACCCATTTCAAGAACCGCTGTTGTAGGTGAACTGTTCCAAAATTACTGCAGCAATCAGAGAGAACGTTACAATCTGATTTTCTTCGTTCGGACTGTGAACGCCACACATCGTCCCAACAGCCAGTTGGGACCCAGGAAGGGGATGGTGTGATGTCACCCCATGGAACGCCTCGGCGAACCAGATTCGGGAAACAATGGCCAACTATTATAATAGTTCACCAACGATCCCACAGGCAGTTTCTTTCGGCCTTACTCCCGCCGATCGGAAACCATCATCCAGGGCCTCGCAGTGGATGGAGCCCAGCAGACAAATCGGTCTGCCGGGTAATAGCTGCCGATAGTGACACATCCGGCGACCCCGGTTCAATCGAAGTGGGTCGCTTTTAACACTTCCCGTGGGAGGCGAATAAAAAGTTGCCGAAGAGGGTCGAAGTGGGGCGACCGAGGAAACTCTGAAGGATGAACCTTTTTCGCAATAAACCAAATTGACTTCGGTGGAGCGTATAAAGCGGAAAGTAAGGGGAACTTGGTGTAATTTAAGGAAAGTTGAATCCTCCTTCTCTAGCAGTACACTAATTGCAAGAAACGACGCTGTCTTACCGACTGCGAATTTAAGCTTGAGGATAAATGTTCCGACTTTCTCGTTTTCTTCGTGTTTGTCGATAATACCAGACAGTTTTTCGGTTTTGCATTTCACAACCTCATTCTGGATGGAATTTTATGGAAAAATTTTTTGCGGTGGGGGGTCTGCCAATAGGTTGGCTAGAACAGCTCCATTATTCATAATGTAACTGGGACCTGCAAAATCAAATAAGGCTCCTATTTTTGATTCATTGATAGTGCCATTTAATTGTCTTCATTCACCTGTTGATACTACTTCTAGTGTTATCATACAAATTTATGGTGATTTCTAACAATTTCCCAGGTTTTTGACTCCTAAAAAATGAATTTTGGGAGCTGAAACTTCGTTACAACCTCAGTTTTCCACTCTTTGGAAATCAACTTCATATTCATGAATAGTTCTTTTTCTATGAGCTTTCAAATTAGGACTGCAAGTAACGTTACACTGGGCAATGGATTCCCGCCCAGGTGGGAGGGGCATAATGAAGTCACTTTCGCTCATAGAAAAAGAACTATTCATCGTAGGAGAGTGTGGTTAGTCTCAAAACTCTTAGAATGGAACCGAATTTCATTTTAAAATGGGAAAGTACATAAACGGAAGTCACAGGTACTCCTGATTCCTTGACATGGACAAATTGGTACACTTGATCACCAGAGAGAGCCGCTGAAGTGCCAGGACTGAAGTCGGATCAGTTTTTGGGATAGTTAGAAATGAGGAAATCTGAGCTTTATGGAATATAGAAGGGGTTTTCATTAAAATGCCTAATTATTAAAAAAAAAAAAAAAAAAAAAGAGTGAAGGCCGCTTGCCCTGGGCCTGGGATAAATGAAAAGAGTATATTATAAAGGGAATAATTACAAGAGTAATATAACTGGTACTCCTCATTACGTTGCGGTGTCCCAAATGTCAATGTGTCTTGCTAAAAATGGTCTGACTCTAACTCGTATATAAGTAGCCATAACGTTCACAAACGAATCTTTCATACAAAAATATAAACAGATGTCATGGGTACTCCCCATTCGCACCTGCGCATCCGAACCAACAAGTGACCGCAATGTCACTGGGCTGTGAGACAGTGCAAAACCTAGAAGTAGAAATATAAAGAGAAAGCAAGTTCAAAAATAACTAATTCTTATTCATACAAAAATAAATAAATTGCTATAGGTATATGTGGAGGTGTGGAAATGACCAATCTAGACTTTTTCAGTGGAAACTTCTTTTATTGTTTCCTTCCACGACAATAAAAGAAGTTTCCACTGAAAAAGTGCAGATTGGTCATTTCCACACCTCCACATATACCTACTGATATTGGACTAGACATTAACCATCTCTAATTAAATTGCTATATAAATGCACTGTTCACAAAAGGCCCATGGTGTGAACAAGAGTCACTGTTCAGCGGAAAACACATTCATTACTATTATTAATTTTAAAAATAAAATATACCTACGTACATCCTGAATGTACACAAAACTATTTTTCGAGTACTCCTCCGCACTGAAACATATAACTCCTTAAGTTATAGGCATAAAAATATTTCTCATAAGCCGATCACAGGATTTGACGTTCAGCGGAATCAGCCTTGAAATTATGGCTGATTCGAATTTGGATCAAGATAGTGATATTTGGGGGGAGCAACGGTTAAGTGTTTATGAATATGGAATTATATAAAGCAATCTGCGGAGTGTTGAGCTTTGCGGAAACGGGTGGGATTTATTGTTTCTATAAGAAGGGAAGGTTGGTTATAATAAAGGAATACGTTTTTCAAGAATGAAATCCTAAGTCCGTTTCGCAACTTTTAGCTTCAATGAAAAGAATTTGACTCCCGTATCGACGAGGGGATTTTTTTCCCCCCACATTATTTTTATAATAATTGACTTTTGTAAAACGAAAAGCGTTTCCAGGTGCGTTGAAAGGCGCCACCCCAAACTGAGATCCCGTACCGAAGGACACAATGAAGTAGGCTATAATACAGCAGCCTCATAACAGTAGGGCCCAGTGAATGTAAAGAAAAAAATTATATGATATTTATATCCTAAATTTCGTCTGCTGCTACTCCTAAGTATTTAAACTGTGCTACCCGTTCTATTTCTTCGCAATCACACCTGTTCTGGTTGTTACATGAATGGTTTGTCAGACTCAAGTATAATACGTTCAGGCCAAAGAAAAACGGAGTTATTGAAAAAATAATAATAATAGGTAATTAAATAAATAATAGTCTATTCACCGAAACCGGTATAACAGTGTTTTTCGCGTTTTTTCGTGTATTAGTGGAAATATACTTATTTTTTCTTTTTTTTCAATAACTCCATTTTTCTTTGAAATGGGTTTCCACGATTTCGTCGCGAGTGATTTAGTTCGAAACGTTCAGGCCATTCAAATATCCGAAAACATGTGCCTCCTGGGACTTCTTCAGATTGTCAGTTACTGAATATCAACAGTTGATCAATTCCTTTTGAGCCTAATGATCGGAAGAAATATTCTCATCGTCCTTAGATTGATCAAGTCCGCGATGCCGTCGCCTGTTATGCAGATAGACGTTGTGCTCAGTTTGGATCAGGGCATAAGTACGTAATTATTCTCAAGTCTTTCCCCGGCTTTTTAGGGGAGTTGGATGGATAGCGCTAAATTGTTTGTCCTTAATTTTCTTACCTCACTCCCTCTTACAAGAGCAGAATTACTTACGCGATATCCATTAGAAATGCCGTCCGCGCTCATCGCAGGACTCTAATCCTGCGATAGACGCGGAGCTTTTACGGATTAAGACGCCCCAGCGGGGTTGTTAGGCCTTTGCGGTGGAATTTGAAGCTGGTCTCTTGTTTATCAAATCCCTTTCGCCTCGTCCCATCAGCTCCATCTCTCTTTCCTGGGGGCATCCGTCCCAATTATGACTCGTTCGTATTCAGCCGGCGCCCTTCGAGCTCTGGCCCCTTTTCTGACCCTTCAACGTGCTTTAGTGGTATTTAGTGGACCATCGCGCGTAACTTGTCCAACGTTTCGGCCTAACGCCTTCTGCTTTTACCAAGACCTCTAACCTGATCTTCTCAACTTGTGACGCATAATCGAAATAGAGTAAAACCTCTATACCTCGTGAAAGTCGATAACAGCTTCGTTCCAGGCGAGCTGTACTCATCAACCAGTTCTGCGCAATCGCTGTGCGCATCGGGTTGCACGTTCCAAGCGTTTCGGGTCATGAACCTTAAGTTTAATTTCTGCCCAGTCTGTACATCGAACTGTGTTCCAAGCGCGTTTGGTTCTTATCGGTGCCGTACTGAGTTCATGAACTCCTTGCACCCATGGAGGAGCAGGGTCGGCGTTTCGAGATCAAGTGCGGAAGGAAACATATTTCCGTTCAAGCGAAAGGTTCATGAACCCAACACTTTTCAGAACCGGTGCTGCACGACCCTCACCCCTTCACGAACCGAGTTCCACATGAACTGAGTTTCTTGCACCCAACCTGTTGAACTCGGCTCGCTTGGAACGAAGCTAACGCGAAGTAATTAACATCGTTTCTCTTGAAATCCCCCATATCTCAATTAAACAATAACACAGAGCTCGTCGCTCAGCAGTTAGCACGAAAAGGTTAGCCGGGAGGGGTATCAGAAATTCTGGAAAATCGCCCCAGCAAACTTCGTTGACGTGGTGGTTGGGATTGGGAACGGCGACTCAGGCCCGTCGGCGAAGGTTCGAATCCCAACGCCCCTCGTCAAGAGGTGCGGCAACTGCGAAATGACCGGATCAAATTTTGGTCGTAACCGATCCCGTCCGTGACGCCGGCTTCTTGTTTTGGTTTATTATTCTGTGAATAATACACTCAGCAAAAGATTTTTAGAACACCACTCAATTTTTTTTATTTTACGTTTCAACGTGCGTGGATTTCAAAAACGCCGCAAAGTCCTTGTCACATGTCCTTACGCAATGTCCTAACTTTACTTTCGGTCTAAAAAATTCGTTCTTTCGCATACATGCTCCATTTGGACCCTATTTGTGTCCCGAAACTTTGGAGCCCGATCGGAATATACCCAAGGGTGTTATGAGTGAAAATGGGTGTAAAAATAGAGTTTTTTGGTGTTTTAGTAATATGAGCTCGTGAGATATCGTTTTCCATGTTTTTTAAGCGGTACATACACGCACAATAATATTGTGCAATATTGGAGGTTGTGCAATAATACTGAACGCGTGGTTCTGGTTTTGAAAGGTGGCGCTATATAATGTACGGAATAAAAAAAAAATTAGACAGTTATTGTGCAATGTGGAGAAATGCTGCATCATCTATTGGTGATATTGTGCAATATGCATCTCGCATAAAAGTACCCCTTCTCTAAATCCGAGGAGTAACCAGAGCTAGGAGTTCATCGAACATTTCAGCTTGCATGCGGAAAATGTTTCGGAAATCATTCGGCTCAGCCAATCTCAGCTCATTGAGTAAAACTTCATGAGTGTGCTTCTCTCGGTTCAGGAACCACTGTTTGGCCCAGTTCAGACGTTTTCGTGTTTTCTATTTCTTTTTTTGAACACTTGCTCACGGCGATCAAAACACAACACAGTTCGGTGTCACTCAACATGTTCAAGGATCCACAAACGGACTGGCAGTAAAATATTGAACGCCTGTGAACCTTGCACAATATTTTGCACATCTTTCAATATCATCTTCACACGATTTAATATTATTGCACAAACCCGATTATTGTGCAATATTATTTTACGTCTATGGGCCACCTCAATTTGTGTGTGCAATATATTTACACAATATTATTGTAAGTGTATGGCCCTCTTTAGGGCGATGAGACCGAATATGAAGTCGATTTTGACCAAGGAGTGGAAAATTGAGTTCTAACGAAGTCTCATCTCCCAAAATTCATTGGGCGTTAGCCAACTGCTACCCATGAGCTCTGCTGCACCGCTACCAACTGCGACCCAATGTTTTTTTCACAGACTACGAACTGCGACCCGATGTGTTCCTAGACCTCTACCAACTGCGACCCGCTCCTCTCCTAGTCCAGAACGGCACCTTATCGCTCCCCCACTTCGTGTGTCCCACACCCTCGTATTAAAAACCGTATTGAACAAAGTCGGTTATCTTGCGTTAAAGCCCACAACATGTCGACTCCACTTCCTTCAGGCTCCAAACCTCTCAGCGATAGAGGTACGCGTTAGATGGTTTCAAATATCGATTCCACAAAAACCTTGCGAATGACGTCCAGCGATGGCTGTGTACAAAAAAGACCTGTAAATCCTTTTTAAAAGTAGATAGTACATTCATAGTTATTGAAAGGGCGGGAGAACATAATCATGAACCAGAATCCCCAGAAACTATGAATCGCAAAAAAGTACGAAATTCCGTGTTAAGGAAAGCTACCGCCGATTTAACTGTGCAGCCAAAAAACTTTTGGCCCTTGAATTGAAAGATGTGGGGGACATAGGTTCGATGTGGATGACTCGCGTAATGTTCGGCGGGCTGTGTACCGTGTGAGATGTAAGGTGTGGCCTACCAAACTTCCCAAATCACTACCTGAATTTTTTGACGTGTGAGGACGAGCGCTATGCCAGCGCGGTTTTTGGGGCGTGATACAGTTCGCCTCCTCGAACTGTTACGATATAACCGGTCGCAATTAGTAGCGAGATGAAAAAGGAACGGGTCGCAGTTGCTAGTTGGTCGAAAAAGGGCTGAGTCGCAGTTGGTATAAACGGGTCGCACTTGGTCATATCGGAATTCATTTTTTATGAGTCAAAAACCTGGGAAATTGTCTGAAATCAGCATAAATTTGTTTAATAACACTAAAAGTAGTATCAGCAGGTGAATCAAGACAGTTAAATGGCACTACCAATGATCAAAGATGATTATCAAAAATAGGAGCCTAATTCGAGTTTTTGGGGGCCAAAATTGGTGTGAACCATAAAAAATAGCCATTTCAATTATTGCACACGAAAGAAACAGTAAATGAACAGCCAGAATTTCTGTAGGTATGTCCGACAGAATAGTAAACCCATGTGACAAGGGCTTTGCAGCGTTTTTTGGATGAAAACCGGTGAAACTGACTGGCATTTTCAGTCTGTAAAAAATCGTTCGAAAAAAATCAACAAAAATTGCTACAGAATGGTCTTGCCGAATGCCTGGAACTTTTCCCTCCACATGTCATTCGCTTGAGAATCGTCCCAGCTGCCCCCTGGTTCAGAAAACGGGAGGAACCGCCAGCTCTTGGATAATCAGCGTGTTCTTCACAATGAAAACTGCAGAAACGCGGAAATCTCTTTCAGTCTCGGACGATGGGGTTTCCATGTCAAAAGAGTAATATAAACTGAATCCCCACGGATGGTTTGAAATGACGGTGAAGAGTCCGGAGTTTGTGTGAGTGGTTGGAGGGTTGGGGGGGGGGGGGGGGGGGGATTCTGCGGAGTTGCTCTTACGGTAATTGAATGCTTCTCTACTCCAAAGCGAGTTTTCAGGGGTTAAAAGGCCATTGTTATTCTCAAAATCTTAGCGGTTCACCTCCTTCGGCAGCGTAAGTTCCTTTTCGTCACTTCGAGTTGAGCTCATAATTTTGAACCGCTGAAGAGCAAAGTTCTTGTCATGCAGCATGATTATGAGCATAATATATACCTAATAAGCGAATAAGTACTGTCAATCTATCTTTTAATTTTGAGTGAATTTAAAGTTGGAGAAGACTCCGTTTCTGATAATTTTTCGGCATACAAAAAAGTTTTGACCTTGAGAGAATTTCAGTGAATTTTTAAGGCCATTGCAATGGATCCAGAATTCTTGAATCATACCTGAATTTTTGAAAACGTTCAAAAACACTATTCTGTATTCATTCTTAGGTTTCATCGAAAATTGGTAATTATATCAAATCGACGTAGGAGGTCTCACGTACATATAATTCGCCAGAATTGGCAGAAAGGCAAGAAAGGATGAGTTAAAAGGGATGGGAGGGGGGGATCCCCTAAATATCTGTAATAGTTTATTTATTTATTTTTATACGCAGGCGGATGCCCAGTTTACAAGAAAAACATAGGTTGAATAAAATCATGTAAAAGAGAAAAATTAGAAAACAACATGACAGAAGATGGAATAAACATAGAATAAATGAGAAAACAAAATAATTAGAAATCAGCATAACAGAAAACCAAGTAAACAACAAAATTAGAAAACAGCATAACAGAAAACATAGAATAGACATAGAATAAATAAATAAAAATATAATACACAACATAACAGAAAATATAATAAAAATGTGTCTAAGCAAGATGACAATAAAAGTCGTGGTGATACACAGCCGAAACCTTATCACCTGAGAGCACTCAGTGCTGCCAGTGCCCAGGTAATAATGGTTAGTAATAGTCAAAATGTTCTCTTAAACGTTGTATAGGCGAAATATCAGTTTTTAGGGATCAAAATCGTCGAAATGAGCTAAAAGTACTTATCAAACTTGAAAAATGTGTTCATGAATGATGCATCATTTTTTTCATTCCCTGCTTCATTTCAAGTGTTGTGACTTTATGAGTTGGTACCTATCAGTAATAGCTACTTGTACTATACAGGAATCACGAATAATAATTCTATTCTTTCCATGTAAATGTTGATCTCATTACGGTTGACTGATACGAACTAAATCACTCGCGAAGAAATCGTGAAAACCCATTTCAAAGAAAAACGGAGTTATTGAAAAAATAGTCTATTTCCACTAATACACGAAAAAACGCAAAAAACACTTTTATACCAGTGTTTTTTGCGTTTTTTCGTGTATTAGTGGAAATCGACTATTTTTTCAATAACTCCGTTTTTCTTTGACACGGTTGACTGACTTAACAACTTAACTTAGCCAATATTCCAGTGGGTACCTCCATCTTTCTTAGGTTTCTTTCGGCTGTCGTTGATTGATTGGGCCCTCAAGGAAGTGAAATAACGTCGTATCGAACCAACTGTCCGTGATCCGGCCCCGAGATGAGGCTGAGGTTAATCTCGTATGCACAAAGGCGTCCCGGTTTTAGGACTCCATGGAGATGATCAAAGCCACCAACTTCACACAGAACATTCCGAGAAGAAAGTAGGTAGGTAGTTCTCCGTAATAATGTTACAGTTAGTTTGGTGATGCTCTGTGTAAACTAAACCCGTCTAACGATGCCGTTAGTAGAGGTACCCGCACTCGAAGGCCACCGACTGTTGTAATTATAATGCAGGTGGGTACCGTCTTGTGGAACAATCAGAATGTTTCCTACGTTGGTCGTAGGGTGACAAAGTAGTGTTGGGCCGGGTCGTATTTACACTCGTAATCGCCCTGCTTTAACTGTGTGTATGAGCTTGTAATGGATGAGGGGTTTAACTTCGCCGCCCAGACAGCGCAGTTTCCCCCTCTCCATTCTCAAGAAAGGTACAGGGAGGCACTGATTTGATTATAACGCAATGCCTCCAGGAGTTGACGATTAGTTTTCGCGAATCGGCCGCCCCTTCAGCCGCGTGTCAAAAAGATCGGGAAGAACCCGGATCCAATATGGACGGGATTCCCATATTCACCCGTCACACTCCTCCCCTTGAAAACATACTTCTTTGAAGAAGAAGTATGTGAAGTTGATAATGACAAGGGTATGACAGGATAAGGTATGACAAGATAGTATGGAGTTCTGATTCAGGAATGGTTCATCTGAAAAACTCCAAAGCTGATAGCTTCCATCTTAATGGTACTACTGAGAATTGTTTACTGGCGGAGAGCTTAGCTCCTTATAAATATATCACTTGCCGGACTTGGACGGAAATAGGAGAAAAGTAGTTGCCAGAAGTTCTGGTTCAGGAAAATTCATCTGAACAACCTCTAGGTGACTAAACCCCATCATAAGATGGAACAACTAGATTACAAAAAATACAAAGGAAAAATATACAAGAAATAAAATTGGGTGGCATTGAACGCCAGGCAGAAGTATGAGAGGGTAAAGGGGGAATGAAAAGTAGTATGAAGTTCTGATTCAGGAAAGGACATCTGAACAACTTCAAGGTGACTAACCTCCATCGTAATGGTACTACCTCAGTAATATTTACTGGTGGAGAGCAAAGCTCCTACATACGAGTATTGGCAGATAATGTTGTCAGGGGTTGTTGTCCAGTGAATTGTGCTCATCTGGGCAACCTCTAGGTGATCCACCTCCATCGTTGGGATGGAAAAACTATTGGGACTTGCAAAGTGCGGGGACCCGGCATTGATTGCCTTCAAATGAGCTCAATATATCTTAATTATACTGACAGTCTATAGGGAGAGGAGGTGGGGGGGACGTTTGAAAAATTCTGGAAACCTTCGGGCTTATCCTTCTGGTAAGCCCTCATTATGCTGAATTACTCATCGCATACTACCAAACCACGCTCTGCTACCATGTGACAGAGTGAGGAGAGTGACGGTGGACCCTCGAGAGTCCCCCTTCTAAGAGAGTGATATTATCACCAGTTAAGAAAGGATAGTGATTAGGTTTCAGCCTGACCGCCCCCATCTTCACTGGAAAAACAAACGACTCGAGAACTGCCCACCGTCACAGTTACTACCTACAGAATAAAACTGTAATATATCTACGTAGTAAAATCGAGGACATCGTAACTAATTTTAAAAAAAGGAAAAACAATGAAAATAGTTCCTGTCATGCACCATGACCATTATGAGCTCATTTCTGTCATCTTGCCGAGGTGCAGCAATTTAACTAGATACTTTTTTGAGAAAGAAGATTTCTGTCAATTGAAACATAACCTAAGTATGTCTCGTCACCATTCTATACCACTTGCAATGAATTTAATTCAAGTTTTTGTTGGCAAAAATTTATTTATTTATTTATTTGGGGCCCCAACAATTCGTTTGTCCCCTTTATTTTGGAAAAAAATAAATATATTTGATAATAAACTAAAATAGTTTTTTTTAAATCCATTTTCTTTTATGTAACACTTGCCGTGAATCTGTAGGTGGCAGTTTTAGCCGTTTTTGAACCCAAAAAATTCTAAGTTGACTTACTTTTTACAACCCCCCCCCCCCCCCCTTAAAAGTAGGACAAAAAATAAATCACCTGTTCTCCTGACCTGTCCAGACCCTGAGCCCTGTACCAGGAGGACTCTCTACCAGGAGGCTTCTTCGTGTACCTGGAGCCCCTACCCTACTACCGTACCATGAGGCTTCCCCACTTCCAAGTCCTCTATAGAATACTCCTACATCTCTTCCACTGAATTACTTCGTTAGCAGCCCATTGCCGACCCCATTCCGGTAAGAGGGAAAAACGTATAAAAAGCACTCGCCCCTTTCCGCCTTTTTAGGCTGAAAGGGGATGAAAAGCAAAAAGTAAGGGGGATAAAAGGGGGCATAGAAAAAGGGAAAAATAAAAATCGAGGGCGAAATCTCGTTGAGCCTCCCAAAGCTACAAGATTAATGGAGACACAGCCGCTTCTCGCCCCCCAAACTCCCCTGTTCTTCCAGGGACGAATGATAATTATTTCTGAGGCGTTAAGCAGATCCCTTTGTGATTGCCGTACTTTAAGCTGGTTACTGCGCTGGCTTAATTGGCGCTATCTTCGGCAGTATTACATTTTATGCGAATTTTCCGCGAAAACCCGCCATTGATATCAATGGGGTGTGCAAATATTTAAACGTCTTAACATTCTCGGCTTCCGTCCAAGCTGTCCGTCAATGCATACGTTACCAACTATGAAAATTTGCTCCCATGATCATCCTGCCTGGCTTTTTTTTTTAATGTATCTTTTGAAACAATTTCCCCCCTTCTCTCAAGAATAGTTGTCCTCGCTGAGTACCCCTGACGCGCCGCCACTGGGGTTCAGCTACAGGTGGCCTTTGAAAAACAGGTAATTATTCTGCCGTCGGTTTGGAAGCGATTTGAGCATTGCGAACCCTCACTATTCACCTTATCTTCATCGTCTGTTAATTACCTACGCATGCAACTATATTTATTATCGCGTTATTGCATTTAATGAGAACAGTGTGCAAAATCTGCTTGAAAACTATGTTGTGAACAGGGGAAACATCTGATTTTAAGCTGACGGGAGGTTCCATTTATCGTGTGTGAAGCCTCAATGTGGGTATCAAAGAAACAAGTGTGAGGCACTTATACTTTTCATTACTTTGCCACTACAAAAGCCTTCTTTTCAAAGCTCGCCATAAGACGACGGAAAAACCCTAAACAAATACGTTGCCGGGATACAGACGATCCTGTCAAGCCGCGTATCTTCCCTTTTCGTGTCCCGCTTTTTTTTCCAACTCTTCTCTTTCACATCCCGCAAGATAAATTTTTCTTCCTGATCCCTTAATTTGTTCGGCATGAAAAATCGGCGGACCCCCGAAAGCGTACGAGTATGCAAAGCTGAGTCGAATGGCTCGTCTACGTAGTGATGAATACCTACAATGTGTTCCTCGCCTCGAAATCCGTAGCTGGCCTACAGACCAAACGAATACCAAACGGATACTAAAGTATGCATCATCGATAGAAATATATCTCAAACGTGAATAAAACAAATAACATTTTTTGAAAAAAGAAAAACTCAATTCCTCATTGTCATGGTCCACCTATTTATACCACTCAACTCTGTAATAGATTATACTCAATAAACCAAGTGGAAGGAAGGGGTCTACGTGAGGCGGGAGGCGTCAAACCACCGGCTCTCCCCACCAGTCACTAAGGACTGTGGGATGACCGGGGGAGGGTGGAACAAGCCCTATATAACCCGTACTCCTGACCAGATTTCTTCATTCATAGCATTCACCTAAGTCGTTGACTTATCTCTCTCTCCCTACCTTCCTTCCCTCGAAAAGACCTCATGAGTGGTGGAACCTGCCTAGGTGAGGCCGTTGTGGTATAAGCGTCGTGGTGGAACCTTCCGAGCACCTCCTGCACAA
Source organism: Leptopterna dolabrata (assembly GCA_954871275.1). Lineage (NCBI taxonomy): Eukaryota > Metazoa > Arthropoda > Insecta > Hemiptera > Miridae > Leptopterna > Leptopterna dolabrata. Next base: position 4,749,986 of record OX940988.1, on the reverse strand, counting down.
AAGATCTCGTGAGTGGTGTAACCTGCCTGGTGAAGCCTTCGGGGTGGGAAGCACCGGTGTGGTGGTAACCTTCCAAGTGCGTCATCCGATACCTCATGCTCCATCACACCCTCGACTATCCCAGGCTTACCAGCCGTTCACCACAGTGGTGACCCCAACAATTCAAATCAGGACACTTATTATTATGAGGAAAAGTATTCTATATCGCGTCACGGTCCCACGGGGTATGTTCATCGATCACAAAAGCGGTATTATTTATTTGTATTATTATTTTCAGTACCTAATACTGGAATCGACCCTTAAAAAAAATTTTACCCCCCCCCCCCCCCCTCAAAATTTCATGGTTTAAGTTTCAAGGGACGTAGACTACGAAAGTTCAATAAAAAAAAATTTCGTTCGTCTTTTCTACGGCTTTTTCCTTAGTTCCCATGAACCAAAATTCACGAAATTTGGTATATGGGTCCCGTTGGGGCTCTAATTGATCCTCGAAGCTCGGCCTTACTGTCACTCGACTCTAAGGAGTGAAAAATAGGGGTTGAAATATCCGGAGTATCCGTATCGCGGAAAGTTGTATGTTGAGGTGTGGGGTTTCTCGCGTTTTTAAATAGTTCGATTTTTCTCTGAATTTTTGGGACCATCCGGAGCATTCTACAGTGTCACCATAAAATTTTAATTTGCCGTTAAGAGCAGCGTGTATGCAGGCATCAAGCTGGGTTGAGGGCGCACATCAGTTACCTTTACACTGAAAATCATGCTGAAGGTTGCAGGATCGAATCCCAGCTGGGAACTCACTTCCATGAACAAATTTGAGGGTCAAAAATCTGTTTCAGCTGAATCACCGAAAATGTCTGTTTCATTAAAACAACTTACCTACCTATTTTCTCCGAAAGTTCGCTAATGAGTGCTGATTAGGAGGTGGGTAGGGATGTTTGCTTCTACGTACCCTGACAACCCTGTTCACGGCGGAATGAGTAGAATGCAAACGCACAATCGGAAAATTCGCAAAATAACTGTCCCACGCCGTTAAATTGTGCTACACCCAAAGCTCGAGTCGACATCGCCCCTCTACGGCATGCAAAGCATAAAGCATCACCCAAGGGCTGGGAGGTGAAGGTAATTTCAGCCTGGAAATGGGAACGGGTGCCCTCCAGCAGTAAACTACGGAAACACGGGCTTAAACGCGGGAGGTGTCAGAGCTTAATCGGGCGAAGGTGATGGAGAATGAAATAGAACTCGGAGGTTTCCTACGCCTAACCGGAAGGTCGAGGTAGGTTGGCAGTTTATTGGGGGTTATCCCGCCCGCACCGCCGTCCTGGATCTTCCTAAGGAGTTTGACGGCATGCGTTATTGCTTCGCATTCTCAACATTCGAATTCAATCCCCGAAAGAGCCAGGACATAAGTGCCGGAAAGGCTGTGCGTGTCAGACGTCTGTGGCTTGTTTTGTTGTGTGGCGTCTGACTTGCGCAAGTAGCCTTACTTTCTTTTAATTTGTGACAGTGGGCAGTTCTCGAGTCGTTCGCTTTTCCGATGAAGATGGGGTCGTTTGGCGGAAGCCTAATCGATATCCCTTTGTATGATCGGGAACGAAAAACACAGACTAAATTCACTTGAGCGAATTTAATTACAGAACGGGTAAGAACGATTAACTTCGATACAATTTTCACAACGATAAAAAACTTTCTCAACTTTCACTTTTGAGGTTGAACGCCATCTTCCCGTTCGAGAGGAGCTCAGGTTTGCAAAACCCAAAGAACTACATGAAAGAACGTATTTCAAAACTCTGGACCGACAGACCGAAATTGCACCGCCTATGGCTGACGCGATGCTTGCTGCAATTTACTAATATAATCACAATTATATTCGTTCGTTCTAAGACCCAAAAAACAGCATGATCTGATCGAACCCGCTAGCCGCAGCTAGCGCTCGAGCGGACACCAGACGCACTACTTCGGGCGTTTATGTACCTACGTCCGAACATCCTCCCCCCCCAATGACGCCCGTCATTCGGACTGCTCCTTGGGCAAGGGACAAAGCTTGACCAATGGACGTGTCAGCTCTCCATTGGTGGACCTAACTTTGGCTACCCGAACAATACCATCAGACCCAGCATGAAGATCGGTAATCACGCCCATGGGCCAAGAGAGCGGTGGACGATTGTCGTCCATGATCAACACTACATCTCCTAAAACAGGGGGTCGGTCAGGAGTATTCCATTTGGCCCGTGCCTGCAGATCAAGCAGGTACTCCTTACTCCACTTCTTCCAGAAGCCCTGTACGGTCTGGTTCACAAACCGCCATTTGGGAATAAGGCGCGAGCTGGAGTCCAGGCAGCCTTCAGATTCCGGGAGAGCAGTAAGTGGTCTTTGTATCAAGAAGTGACCTGGTGTAAGAACGAGGATATCATCCGGCGAGGCGGATTGGAACACAAGAGGCCGACTATTAAGGATGGCCTCGACCTTAGCCACTATAGTGCTGAACGTTTGGAAATTGACCGTATGATCGCGCAAATTTACCCTAATAAGTCGCTTTGCTGACTTGACCGCAGCTTCCCATAACCCCCCAAAATGAGGAGCCCTTGGTGGTATGAACTTCCAGCTCACCCCCCTAGCAGCCAAACGTTCGGCAAGCGTGATCGATACGCCTGTCTCCAGCGCAATCCTAATGTTCCTAAGGAGGTTGGCTGCCCCCAAAAAATTGCGACCGTTGTCCGACCAAATGACGGAGGGCACCCCTCTTCGAGCGATAAATCTTTCCAGGCACTGCAGAAAACTGTCGGTGCTCAGATCCATAACTACTTCTAAGTGCACCGCCTTGGTGGCAAAGCAAACGAACACGGCCAAGTACATCTCTACTTTTCGTGCCCCACGGAGACCACTTACGGAGACCGAAAATGGGCCGGCGTAATCAATGCCGACCTGATCGAATGTGAACGTTCCCTGAACCCGCCCTAATGGGAGCTGACCCATTTCTGGTTGAAAGGCTATGGGCTTGATCGAAAAGCAGCGGGTGCACTTTGCGAGAGTTCTAGCGACCGCATTCCGACCATCTATAATCCAGAACTTCGTACGCAGGTGAGCTAGGGTCGCCCTCGGACCGACATGCAAACAGCTCTCATGAGCCTGACGAATGATAAGTTGGGTGAGCGGATCCTTGGCTGGTAAAAGTGCTGGATGCCTAGTCTCGAATGCGCTACTGCTATGCTCCAAACGGCCCCCCACTCTAATGATGCCCTCTCGTGATCGAAATATAGCGAGTTGTCTCATGAGCTTGGTACGGGGAGTGGAACGGTCTAGGGCGGAATAAATGTCCTGAAAGTGTCGACTTTGTGCGCGTCGTACTAAAACTAGATCAGCTGCCCGCAGCTCTTCAGTTGCCAATGGTTCGATCGGCGTTCTCTGAACTGTTGCACACCTAACTCTTCGAACGCGGGAGTTTCGTCCGAAACGTAAGATCCAGGCAACCACTCTTCTAAGCCGACTGAATGAGCTGAATTTTTTCTCCAACTCGTCAGTTGTCTCCAGAGCGGTGGCATGCGACCTCACCGTCCTGATCTCCTCAGCCACACTCGTTTGACTGAGGTTGGGCCTAATTCTGCAAATAGGCCACAAGGACCGGTCTGAGCGCAACCAATGAGGACCATTCCACCAAAGCTCATTCTTGATCAGTTTGTTGGGCAGGGCTCCCCTAGATGCTATATCAGCGGGGTTGTCTTGCGTCTGAATGTGGAACCAAAGCTCCTGGGGCAAACAAGAGAGAGTTTTGGCTACACGGTTTCCCACAAATACTTTCCATAACGGCGCTGGGTCGGCTGTGAGCCAGGACAGAACGATTGTGCTGTCAGAGCACGCAACCAATTGAGCATGAGCGAATTGTGGCCGAATCTTGTTCATGGTCTTTCCGAGCAATTCGGCAGCGAGCAGTTCTAGCCTAGGTATTGAAACCTGCTTTATGGGGGCAATTCGAGCTCTAGCGGTGACTAGCCGGGTCACAAATGAACCTCCTTGTGCGCAAACATGATAAACCACAGCTGCATATGCCTTTTCAGAGGCGTCCGCAAATCCTACTAGCCACTGAATGGGACTAGAAACCTGAACGTGACGGGGAATCTTCAGCTCTGAGAGCGTATCGATGGATCTAGCAATGTTCGACCAATCAGTAACCAAGGAGAGGGGAAGTGGATCGTCCCAGTCAAAACGTGCATGGCACACCTCACGCTGGATCATTCGAGCGAAGACCGAAACCGGCATGACCCAGCCCGCGGGGTCATAAATTCTACCGACCTCACTAGCCAGCTCCCTCTTGGTTCGAACTACAGGTGTGGTTGGTACCTTGAAGAAGAACGTATCAGTACGGGGGTCCCAGGCCACTCCTAGCATTCTAAGGGGCGTGCCTTCTGTGGGATCCAAGTCCACTGTTTCGCCCGATATCAGGCAATGATCTTGGGGAATACCCTGAAGCAGATCGGGGTGATTAGCGGCCCACTTTCGCATCTCAAAACCTGCAGAGCCTACCAGAGCAATAAGTTCGTCCCTAACCTCACGTGCTTCTTTGATCGAGGCACCTCCTCCATGAACATCATCCACATAGGTTTGCTCGAGTAGAACTATAGAGGCCCTGGGGTAGTCTTTGGCCTGAGTCTCTGCCAAATGTTTCAAGGTCCGGTTCGCCAGGAACGGAGCCGGAGCTGTACCATAAGTGACTGTACAGAGCGCAAAATCCTGAACAGGGTCATCCGGGGAATCTCTCCAGACAATACGGAGAAGATCTTGATCCTCTCTCGGGTGTAAAATTTGGCGGAACATTTGTTTAAGATCGCCAATGAACACATAGGGGAACGAGCGGAATCGGAGGAGAATATCACAAATGTCCGGTTGTAACTTCGGACCCACATGTAAAATTTCGTTCAGTGATCGACCATTTGCTGTCCGCTGGGACGCATTAAAAACGACACGGATCTTATCTGCTGGGTCCCCCAGGCGACGAACTGCATGATGAGGCATATAATAATGAGCTAGACCCGGCACCGGGGGATCGACAGGTCTCATGTGACCCTGAGCGGCATACTCATTCATGAACCTTTTATACGGTGGAACGAGATCAGGATTTCGCCTAAATTTGCTTTCCAATCTGTAAAGTTGCCGTAGGGCTATTGATCGAGAATGACCTAGCGAATTCCGATCCTGGGCAAGTAGCAATGGAACGGTGTACCTACCTGAACCGTCCCTGCGCACCTGATCTAAGAAAATGTTCTCAGCCTCCCGCTCGGCAGGTGTCCAAGGCTCCACCTCCTCGACTGACTCGATCTCGAACATTCGCTTAAGAAGTACGTCGGTTTCGTGAACGGAACTCTGAACCTGTATGTGTGCAGAACTCAGGGATCCAAAACTCACCTTATTAGGTACTACCCCCCTTGAAACCAAACTGAACAATGGTGGACTAACTGATGAGAACTCCACAGGGGGCACTACCGAGAATAAATTACGTACCGGATCTAACAGAGCACCCTTGGAATGAAAAAGTGGCACTCCTGAACGAGGAGGAGGGGAGCGACGTTCCTTAGGTGGAGCAGTGGCCTCCCTTGAATGTTCTCCCTTTCGTACACTGCCTCCACCCAAGGTTAGTTGAAGTGCTCTAATAATGTCCTGAATGGCCCACTTACGATATTCAGCTGACCGAACGTCCTTCCAAGCCGGCTGTGTTGTACTCACTAGAGCGGGATTGGAACGAGCGCTAATTTCGGACTTTAAGGGAAAAACTTGACAAGGGGCTTCGGTAGGAATGAACCACTGAAGGTGATTCTTATCCCCGAACTTCA